>CAJHNH020005568.1:0-19941 GCA_905116865.2 Candidula unifasciata
CGTCAAGTGTGAAATGATAGACTGAGACTAAATTGACAACTTTTTAGAAAATATGACTTTGGCCAAACGTGAAAGGCATAAATTCTGGAAAAATGTCACTTGTGGTCATTTTTATGTTATCTCAATTGTTGCCCCCAGATTGTACCAAAATGCCAAATCAGACATTCAGTTTACCTACACTGCATCTAGCGTGTCTATTCATGTGTAAAATAATTGTCTGGGACTCAATGTTTAGTGGTAGGACACAAACAAGTTGTTAGGAACAATTCTTCGTAAAATTTGTTTTTCACTTTTATCTTATCTATTTTTCTGTCACCTATGAGCTCCAAAGTGTCCAATTTCTCATCTAGAGTATCTCGTCAAGTGTGAAATGATAGACTGAGATAAATTGGCAACTTTTTTGCAAATATTATTTTGGCCAAACGCGTAAGGCATAAATTCTGGAAAATTGTCACTTGTGGTCATTTTTATGTTATCTCAATTGTTGCCCCCAGATTGTACCAAAATGCCAAATCAGACATTCAGTTTAACTACTCTGCATCTAGCGTGTCTATTCATGTGTGAAATAATTGTCTGGGACTCACTGTTTAGTGGTAGGACACAAACAAGTTGTTAGGAACATTTCTTCATAAAATTTGTTTTTCACTTTTATCTTATCTATTTTTCTGTCACCTATGAGCTCCAAAGTGTCCAATTTCTCATCTAGAGTATCTCGTCAAGTGTGAAATGATAGACTGAGACTAAATTGGCAACTTTTTTGCAAATATTATTTTGGCCAAACGCGTAAGGCATAAATTCTGGAAAAATGTCACTTGTGGTCATTTTTATGTTATCTCAATTGTTGCCCCCAGATTGTACCAAAATGCCAAATCAGACATTCAGTTTACCTACTCTGCATCTAGCGTGTCTATTCATGTGTAAAATAATTGTCTGGGACTCAATGTTTAGTGGTAGGACACAAACAAGTTGTTAGGAACATTTCTTCGTAAAATTTGTTTTTCACTTTTATCTTATCTATTTTTCTGTCACCTATGAGCTCCAAAGTGTCCAATTTCTCATCTAGAGTATCTCGTCAAGTGTGAAATGATAGACTGAGACTAAATTGGCAACTTTTTAGAAAATATGATTTTGGCCAAACGCGAAAGGCATAAATTCTGGAAAAATGTCACTTGTGGTCATTTTTATGTTATCTCAATTGTTGCCCCCAGATTGTACCAAAATGCCAAATCAGACATTCAGTTTACCTACTCTGCATCTAGCGTGTCTATTCATGTGTAAAATAATTGTCTGGGACTCACTGTTTAGTGGTAGGACACAAACAAGTTGTTAGGAACAATTCTTCGTAAAATTTGTTTTTCACTTTTATCTTATCTATTTTTCTGTCACCTATGAGCTCCAAAGTGTCCAATTTCTCATCTAGAGTATCTCGTCAAGTGTGAAATGATAGACTGAGACTAAATTGGCAACTTTTTTAGAAAATATGATTTTGGCCAAACGCGTAAGGCATAAATTCTGCAAAATTGTCACTTGTGGTCATTTTTATGTTATCTCAATTGTTGCCCCCAGATTGTACAAAAATGCCAAATCAGACATTCAGTTTTACCTACTCTGCATCTAGCGTGTCTATTCATGTGTAAAATAATTGTCTGGGACTCACTGTTTAGTGGTAGGACACAAACAAGTTGTTAGGAACATTTCTTCGTAAAATTTGTTTTTCACTTTTATCTTATCTATTTTTCTGTCACCTATGAGCTCCAAAGTGTCCAATTTCTCATCTAGAGTATCTCGTCAAGTGTGAAATGATAGACTGAGACTAAATTGGCAACTTTTTTGAAAATATGATTTTGGCCAAACGCGTAAGGCATAAATTCTGGAAAAATGTCACTTGTGGTAATTTTTATGTTATCTCAATTGTTGCCCCCAGATTGTACCAAAATGCCAAATCAGACATTCAGTTTACCTACTCTGCATCTAGCGTGTCTATTCATGTGTAAAATAATTGTCTGGGACTCAATGTTTAGTGGTAGGACACAAACAAGTTGTTAGGAACATTTCTTCATAAAATTTGTTTTTCACTTTTATCTTATCTATTTTTTCTGTCACCTATGAGCTCCAAAGTGTCCAATTTCTCATCTAGAGTATCTCGTCAAGTGTGAAATGATAGACTGAGACTAAATTGGCAACTTTTTAGAAAATATGATTTTGGCCAAACGCGAAAGGCATAAATTCTGCAAAAAATGTCACTTGTGGTCATTTTTATGTTATCTCAATTGTTGCCCCCAGATTGTACCAAAATGCCAAATCAGACATTCAGTTTACCTACTCTGCATCTAGCGTGTCTATTCATGTGTAAAATAATTGTCTGGGACTCACTGTTTAGTGGTAGGACACAAACAAGTTGTTAGGAACATTTCTTCGTAAAATTTGTTTTTCACTTTTATCTTATCTATTTTTCTGTCACCTATGAGCTCCAAAGTGTCCAATTTCTCATCTAGAGTATCTCGTCAAGTGTGAAATGATAGACTGAGACTAAATTGGCACTTTTTTGCAAATATTATTTTGGCCAAACGCGTAAGGCATAAATTCTGCAAAAATGTCACTTGTGGTCATTTTTATGTTATCTCAATTGTTGCCCCCAGATTGTACCAAAATGCCAAATCAGACATTCAGTTTACCTACTCTGCATCTAGCGTGTCTATTCATGTGTAAAATAATTGTCTGGGACTCACTGTTTAGTGGTAGGACACAAACAAGTTGTTAGGAACATTTCTTCATAAAATTTGTTTTTCACTTTTATCTTATCTATTTTTCTGTCACCTATGAGCTCCAAAGTGTCCAATTTCTCATCTAGAGTATCTCGTCAAGTGTGAAATGATAGACTGAGACTAAATTGGCAACTTTTTTGTAAATATTATTTTGGCCAAACGCGTAAGGCATAAATTCTGGCAAAAAATGTCACTTGTGGTCATTTTTATGTTATCTCAATTGTTGCCCCCAGATTGTACCAAAATGCCAAATCAGACATTCAGTTTACCTACTCTGCATCTAGCGTGTCTATTCATGTGTAAAATAATTGTCTGGGACTCACTGTTTAGTGGTAGGACACAAACAAGTTGTTAGGAACATTTCTTCATAAAATTTGTTTTTCACTTTTATCTTATCTATTTTTCTGTCACCTATGAGCTCCAAAGTGTCCAATTTCTCATCTAGAGTATCTCGTCAAGTGTGAAATGATAGACTGAGACTAAATTGGCAACTTTTTAGAAAATATGATTTTGGCCAAACGCGAAAGGCATAAATTCTGGAAAAATGTCACTTGTGGTCATTTTTATGTTATCTCAATTGTTGCCCCCAGATTGTACCAAAATGCCAAATCAGACATTCAGTTTACCTACTCTGCATCTAGCGTGTCTATTCATGTGTAAAATAATTGTCTGGGACTCACTGTTTAGTGGTAGGACACAAACAAGTTGTTAGGAACATTTCTTCGTAAAAATTTGTTTTTCACTTTTATCTTATCTATTTTTCTGTCACCTATGAGCTCCAAAGTGTCCAATTTCTCATCTAGAGTATCTCGTCAAGTGTGAAATGATAGACTGAGACTAAATTGGCAACTTTTTTGCAAATATTATTTTGGCCAAACGCGTAAGGCATAAATTCTGGAAAAATGTCACTTGTGGTCATTTTTATGTTATCTCAATTGTTGCCCCCAGATTGTACCAAAATGCCAAATCAGACATTCAGTTTACCTACTCTGCATCTAGCGTGTCTATTCATGTGTAAAATAATTGTCTGGGACTCACTGTTTAGTGGTAGGACACAAACAAGTTGTTAGGAACATTTCTTCATAAAATTTGTTTTTCACTTTTATCTTATCTATTTTTCTGTCACCTATGAGCTCCAAAGTGTCCAATTTCTCATCTAGAGTATCTCGTCAAGTGTGAAATGATAGACTGAGACTAAATTGGCAACTTTTTAGAAAATATGATTTTGGCCAAACGCGAAAGGCATAAATTCTGGAAAAAATGTCACTTGTGGTCATTTTTATGTTATCTCAATTGTTGCCCCCAGATTGTACCAAAATGCCAAATCAGACATTCAGTTTACCTACTCTGCATCTAGCGTGTCTATTCATGTGTAAAATAATTGTCTGGGACTCAATGTTTAGTGGTAGGACACAAACAAGTTGTTAGGAACATTTCTTCGTAAAATTTGTTTTTTCACTTTTATCTTATCTATTTTTCTGTCACCTATGAGCTCCAAAGTGTCCAATTTCTCATCTAGAGTATCTCGTCAAGTGTGAAATGATAGACTGAGACTAAATTGGCAACTTTTTAGAAAATATGATTTTGGCCAAACGCGAAAGGCATAAATTCTGCAAAAATGTCACTTGTGGTCATTTTTATGTTATCTCAATTGTTGCCCCCAGATTGTACCAAAATGCCAAATCAGACATTCAGTTTACCTACTCTGCATCTAGCGTGTCTATTCATGTGTAAAATAATTGTCTGGGACTCAATGTTTAGTGGTAGGACACAAACAAGTTGTTAGGAACATTTCTTCGTAAAATTTGTTTTTCACTTTTATCTTATCTATTTTTCTGTCACCTATGAGCTCCAAAGTGTCCAATTTCTCATCTAGAGTATCTCATCAAGTGTGAAATGATAGACTGAGACTAAATTGGCAACTTTTTTGCAAATATTATTTTGGCCAAACGCGTAAGGCATAAATTCTGGAAAAATGTCACTTGTGGTCATTTTTATGTTATCTCAATTGTTGCCCCCAGATTGTACCAAAATGCCAAATCAGACATTCAGTTTACCTACTCTGCATCTAGCGTGTCTATTCATGTGTAAAATAATTGTCTGGGACTCACTGTTTAGTGGTAGGACACAAACAAGTTGTTAGGAACATTTCTTCATAAAATTTGTTTTTCACTTTTATCTTATGTGTGTAAAATAATTGTCTGGGACTCAATGTTTAGTGGTAGGACACAAAACAAGTTGTTAGGAACACATTCTTCGTAAAATTTGTTTTTCACTTTTATCTTATCTATTTTTCTGTCACCTATGAGCTCCAAAGTGTCCAATTTCTCATCTAGAGTATCTCGTCAAGTGTGAAATGATAGACTGAGACTAAATTGGCAACTTTTTTAGAAATATGATTTTGGCCAAACGCGAAAGGCATAAATTCTGGAAAAATGTCACTTGTGGTCATTTTTTATGTTATCTCAATTGTTGCCCCCAGATTGTACCAAAATGCCAAATCAGACATTCAGTTTACCTACTCTGCATCTAGCGTGTCTATTCATGTGTAAAATAATTGTCTGGGACTCAATGTTTAGTGGTAGGACACAAACAAGTTGTTAGGAACATTTCTTCGTAAAATTTGTTTTTCACTTTTATCTTATCTATTTTTCTGTCACCTATGAGCTCCAGAGTGTCCAATTTCTCATCTAGAGTATCTCGTAAAGTGTGAAATGATAGACTGAGACTAAATTGGCAACTTTTTGGAAAATATGATTTTGGCCAAACGCGAAAGGCATAAATTCTAGAAAAATGTCACTTGTGGTCATTTTTTATGTTATCTCAATTGTTGCCCCCAGATTGTACAAAAATGCCAAATCAGACATTCAGTTTACCTTCTCTGCATCTAGCGTGTCTATTCATGTGTAAAATAATTGTCTGGGACTCAATGTTTAGTGGTAGGACACAAACAAGTTGTTAGGAACATTTCTTCGTAAAAATTTGTTTTTCACTTTTATCTTATCTATTTTTCTGTCACCTACGAGCTCCAAAGTGTCCAATTTCTCATCTAGAGTATCTCGTCAAGTGTGAAATGATAGACTGAGACTAAATTGGCAACTTTTTTGGAAAATATTATTTTGGCCAAACGCGTAAGGCATAAATTCTGCAAAATTGTCACTTGTGGTCATTTTTATGTTATCTCAATTGTTGCCCCCAGATTGTACAAAAATGCCAAATCAGACATTCAGTTTAACTACTCTGCATCTAGCGTGTCTATTCATGTGTAAAATAATTGTCTGGGACTCACTGTTTAGTGGTAGGACACAAACAAGTTGTTAGGAACATTTCTTCGTAAAATTTGTTTTTCACTTTTATCTTATCTATTTTTCTGTCACCAACGAGCTCCAAAGTGTCCAATTTCTCATCTAGAGTATCTCGTCAAGTGTGAAATGATAGACTGAGACTAAATTGGCAACTTTTTTGCAAATATATTTTTTGGCCAAACGCGTAAGGCATAAATTCTGCAAAATTGTCACTTGTGGTCATTTTTATGTTATCTCAATTGTTGCCCCCAGATTGTACAAAAATGCCAAATCAGACATCCAGTTTAACTACTCTGCATCTAGCGTGTCTATTCATGTGTAAAATAATTGTCTGGGACTCACTGTTTAGTGGGTAGGACACAAACAAGTTGTTAGGAACATTTCTTCGTAAAATTTGTTTTTTTTCACTTTTATCTATCTATTTTTCTGTCACCTATGAGCTCCAAAGTGTCCAATTTCTCATCTAGAGTATCTCGTCAAGTGTGAAATGATAGACTGAGACTAAATTGGCAACTTTTTTGGAAATATTATTTTGGCCAAACGCGAAAAGCATAAATTCTGTGAAAAATGTCACTTGTGGTCATTTTTTTTATGTTATCTCAATTGTTGCCCCCAGATTGTACCAAAATGCCAAATCAGACATCCAGTTTACCTACTCTGCATCTAGCGTGTCTATTCATGTGTAAAATAATTGTCTGGGACTCACTGTTTAGTGGTAGGACACAAACAAGTTGTTAGGAACATTTCTTCGTAAAATTTGTTTTTCACTTTTATCTTATCTATTTTTCTGTCACCTATGAGCTCCAAAGTGTATCAAATTCTCATCTAGAGTATCTCGTCAAGTGTGAAATGATAGACTGAGACTAAATTGGCAACCTTTTAGGAAAATATTATTTTGGCCAAACGCGTAAGGCATAAATTCTGCAAAATTTGTCACTTGTGGTCATTTTTATGATTATCTCAATTGTTGCCCCCAGATTGTACAAAAATGCAAATCAGACAACGTCCAGTTTACCTACTCTGCATCTAGCGTGTCTATTCATGTGTAAAATAATTGTCTGGGACTCACTGTTTAGTGGTAGGACACAAACAAGTTGTTAGGAACATTTCTTCAATAAATTTGTGTTTTTCACTTTTATCTTATCTATTTTTCTGTCACCTATGAGCTCCAAAGTGTCCAATTTCTCATCTAGAGTATCTCGTCAAGTGTGAAATGATAGACTGAGACTAAATTGGCAACTTTTTAGAAAATATTATTTTGGCCAAAACGCGTAAGGCATAAATTCTGCAAAATTGTCACTTGTGGTCATTTTTATGTTATCTTCAATTGTTGCCCCCAGATTGTGTAAAAAATGCCAAATCAGACATCCAGTTTACCTACTCTGCATCTAGCGTGTCTATTCATGTGTAAAATAATTGTCTGGGACTCACTGTTTAGTGGTAGGACACAAACAAGTTGTTTAGGAACATTTCTTCGTAAAATTTTGTTTTTCACTTTTATCTTATCTATTTTTCTGTCACCTATGAGCTCCAAAGTGTCCAATTTATCATCTAGAGTATCTCGTCAAGTGTGAAATGATAGACTGAGACTAAATTGGCAACTTTTTTGAAAATATGATTTTGGCCAAACGCGAAAGGCATAAATTCTGCAAAATTGTCACTTGTGGTCATTTTTATGTTATCTTAATTGTTGCCCCCAGATTGTACCAAAATGCCAAATCAGACAGTTTCCAGTCTATTCATGTTTAACTACTGTTTTAGTCTGCAACAATCAATTGTTAGCGTGTCACTTTTATCTTATTCTAATTTTTCTGTCACCTATGAGCCTCCAAAGTGTCAATTTATCATCTAAATATCTCTCAAGTCGTTGTAGACTGGACTAACTCAACTTTTTGGAAAATATGTTTAGTGTAGGCATACACTGCACAAGTTGTGGTTATTTTTATGTTATTTAATTGTTCAGGATGTACAAAAATTAAAATCCAGTTTAACTCACTCTTTTCACTTTCAAATCTTATCTGGGATTTTTAGTGGTCACCAAGTTTTAGACCATTTCTTCGTAAAATTTGTGTTTTTCACTCTTATCAAAGTGAAGCTCCAAAGTGTCCAATTTATAATCTAGAGTATCTCGTCAAGTGTGAAATGATAGACTGAGACTAAATTGGCAACTTTTTGGAAAATATGATTTTGGCCAAACGCGTAAGGCATAAATTTCTGCAAAATTGTCACTTGTGGTCATTTTTATGTTATCTCAATTGTTGCCCCCAGATTGCAAAACAAAGTTTTTACGAACGAAGAATTGTTCTGGAGCAGGACTGCAGTAGTGGAGACGCAACCAGAACTTTCCGCCAGTGTGTTACAGCTGGTGATCGCGAAGAAGAAGAAGAAGTCTCAGTCTAATCATTTTTCACACTTGACGAGATACTCTAGATGAGAAATTTGACCACTTTGGATCTCGTTGGTGACAGAAAAATGGAAAAGATAAAAGTGAAAACAAATTTTACGAAGAATTGTTCCTAAAACTTGTTTGTGTCCTACCAATTGTCACTTGTGGCCCTTTTTTATGTTTATCCTCAATTTTTCCCCCAGATTGTACAAAATGGGAATGGGGGGGGAGGTGGGGCTTTTTTTTGTACATCTGGGGCAAAAATGAGATAAAGACATAAAAATGGCCACAAGTGCCATTTTGCAGAATTTACGCCTTACGCGTTATGGCCAAAATAATATTTGCAAAAAAGTTGCCATTTGAGTCTCATCCTATCATTTCACACTTGACGAGATACTCTATATGATATTTGGACACTTTGGAGCTCGTTGGTGACAGAAAAATGGTAATATAAAAGTGAAAAACATTTGACGAAGAAATGTTCGCTAACAACTTGTTTTTTGTCCTACCACTAAACCGTGGAAGTCCCCAGACACTTTATTTACACTGAATATACACGCTAGATGCAGAGTAGTTAAACTGGATGTCCTGATTTGACATTTTTGGTACAATCTGGGGGCAACAATTGAGATAACATAAAAATGACCAACAAGTGACATTTTTCCAGAATTTATGCCTTTCGCGTTTGGCCAAAATCATATTTTCCAAAAAGTTGCCAATTTAGTCTCAGTCTATCATTTCACACTTGACGAGATACTCTAGATGAAAAATTGGACACTTTGGAGCTCGTTGGTGACAGAAAAATAGATAAGATAAAAGTGAAAAACAAATTTTACGAAGAAATTGTTCCTAACAACTTGTTTGTGTCCTACCACTAAACATTGAGTCCCAGACAATTATTTTACACATGAATAGACACGCTAGATGCAGAGTAGTTAAACTGGATGTCTGATTTGGCATTTTTTGGTACAATCTGGGGGCAACAATTGAGATAACATAAAAATGACCACAAGTGACATTTTCCAGAATTTATGCCTTTCGCGTTTGGCCAAAATCATAATTTTCAAAAAAGTTGCCAATTTAGTCTCAGTCTATCATTTCACACTTGACGAGATACTCTAGATGAGAAATTGGACACTTTGGAGCTCGTTGGTGACAGAAAAATAGATAAGATAAAAGTGAAAAACAAATTTTACGAAGAATTGTTCCTAACAACTTGTTTGTGTCCTACCACTAAACATTGAGTCCCAGACAATTATTTTACACATGAATAGACACGCTAGATGCAGAGTAGGTAAACTGGATGTCTGATTTGGCATTTTTGTACAATCTGGGGGCAACAATTGAGATAACATAAAAATGACCACAAGTGACATTTTTCCCAGAATTTATGCCCTTTCGCGTTTGGCCAAAATCATATTTTCAAAAAGTTGCCAATTTAGTTTCAGTCTATCATTTCACACTTGACGAGAACTCCTAGAAGATTAAATGGACACTTTGGAGCATGTTGGTGACAGAAAAATAGATAAGATTTTAAAAGTGAAAAAACAAAGGTTACGAAGAATTGTCCTAACAACTTGATTGCCCCTAAAAATTTGTTTTTTGCCCACTGGCTGCCGCCACTACGCGCATTTATGGATGACACGACTATTATAACTGGCAGCGAGGAGTCTGCCCGCACGATCCTGGAAAGATTGGACGCGGTGGTCCAATGGAGCGGTATGCAGTTCAAACCGCAGAAGTCGAGGAGTCTGTCAATCCATAAGGGCAAGGTGTCGGCGACCAGTTTTACGGTGGCAAGGAACAAGATCCCTACGGTTCTGGAGGAACCGGTGAAGAGTCTCGGTCGCGTTTACGATTCAAAGTTATCTGACAGAGCGGAGGTCCGGCGAATACATGAGTCACTGGCTACAGGCCTGCTCGCGATCGAGCGATGCAGGCTGATCGGGAAAAATTCAAGGTATGGTGTCTCCAATTCATGTTGATTCCGAAGCTTCTATGGCCACTGCTAGTCTACGAGGTGACGATGACTGCAGTGGAAACCATGGAAAAGAAAATCAACACAGCCTTAAGAAAGTGGATTGGTGCACCGCCTTGTCTGACCGACGTGGCTCTGTATTGTAAACAGGCTAAGCTGGTACTTCCGTTCAAGTCAATAACCGAAGAGTTTAAAGTCGGCAAAGTAAGACTCGCCATGCTTCTGCGCGAGTCTTCAGACCCAAATGTCACCGCTGTCCAGCCCGCTCTAAAGACTGGTACCAAGTGGAGGGTCCTCGATGCGATTGAATCTGCTCAGAACGCACTAAAATTGAAGGAGATTATGGGTTACACACAAACCGACCGTCGAGGCCTAGGGCACGGGAAAGTCAATTGGTGTTCAAAGGCCTTATGCCAAAGAGCGCCGAGACATGGTGATACAAACGGTGAGGGACAACGAAAACGAGGTTCGGGTCCAGAAAGCAGCCCAACAGTCGCAGCAGGGCCATTGGGTCAGCCTGGAGAGCGCATTGCCGAGAATACTCACATGGGGTGAGATCTGGCGGATGACCCCGCTGCGACTGAGCTTTATCGTTCGTTCGGCGTACGATGTATTACCGTCCGGTGTTAACATGGTTAAATGGTCTGCGACCAACGATCCGACTTGTCCGTTGTGCAAATCGAAGCAAACTCTTGAGCACGTCCTGTCCGCGTGCAGGAAAGCCCTAGGTCAAGGCCGTTATACCTGGCGCCACAACAAGGTGCTAAAGGAGTTAGCAGCCGTTGTCGACCAGGCTAGAATGAGGGCTAATGCCAGAGCCAGTTCTAGTATCGTCCCCATTCGTTTCCTCAAGGCTGGGCAGGTTCCAAAAAGGTAAGGTCAACAAAAAAACGCATTCGCTCCATCTGTGCTAGACTCTGCGAGGGACTGGTTACTGGCGGTTGATCTGCCAGGCCATGAACGGTATCCCGAGTTGATCCGTAAAACCGGCCTGCGACCGGACATCGTTCTCCATTCTGCGCAAAAACGGCAGCTCATTCTGATTGAGTTGACTGTCCCGTTTGAGTCGCGGATGGAGGAGAATCATTTGTACAAGCTCGAGAAGTACAGTGATCTAGCAGCCGGTTTGAGGAGAAACGAGGCTTACACAGTACGGGTATTTGCCGTCGAAGTGGGAGCGAGAGGCCTTGTTTCCACTTCGCTCTACAATGTGGTAAAAGAACTAGGATTACGCGGTAATGAACGGAAACGGGCACTCAAAAAACTGGGAGAGGCAGCCGAAAGGGCCTCTAGCTGGCTTTGGACGCAGCGCAACAACGTAGGGGACGGGCCTCGGTGAACTGGTCCGGGTGTCTAGCGGAAAAGAGTTTCTCATCCCTTTGAAAGTCCATCGTGTCCGAATTGTCTGCCAGTGTTCCTCTGCCAACTGCTAATAAAAGTCCAACATGTGTCCGGTAAACCAAAGTAAGCTTGTCGCTCGGTCGTCCAGGCATGCGGACTGTTTTAATTACGCTGCCGTGGCGGCTTCTTATCTCACAGTACCTCCTTCGAAACCACCAAGTCGTCTTGTCTCTGGCCGAAAGTATAACACCATCCGGTAATTCCGTGCAGCGGGAACCCAGCCCTGAGTGTCATGAACTCAGGTGGGCCCACCTCCGAATACGTTTAGGAATCGTGGGCCGAAACGTGTGTCGACATAGGATAATTTCTACTGATGACTGGTAGATTCCCGCTGTACTTGCTCCCTGTGAGTTTATTCCTATTGTACGTGGCTAGCCCACAAGACTACCAGGAAAGACTGGTGACTATCGGGAAAGTCCTTTTGACACCTATGGAAAGACTGGCCCCCCGGTATCGCCGGGGGGATAAACTGACATTTGGAGACAGATGTCGACTGTGGACCGGGTTGATCACCCCTAACACAGTATAATACCTCCGATTGCGTTAAACCACAAAGAAATATGCCCCCAGGGCCCTCCGAAAGGGGGGGGGGGAGAATGAAGGGCCCAATCTGATTGATACCCTCGGTGACGACTTTGCTAGCACCCGGACTGAGATACTCGCCCAACGTCCGGGCTGGCTCTGTACATGTGGGAAAATCTTCACGGGGTTGCACGGTCTGAGAACGCATGCCGGAAGAATGAAATGCGAGGGTGCTCCACGCAGTAAACGCCGTCGCAAAACTACTACTCCTGTGGTAGTTTCTGAGTCGTTAGGGAACGACGGGCAGGGTGAACCCCACTCGCCCGGAGAGGCCCATGACGTCGACTGCGGAGGAGTACCTTTGATGATTTCTGAAGAAGTGCGTTCCAGAATCAGTTTTCCACCTGCGAGCGAGAGGGTGGTGTGGTGTAAGTTGGAGGCTACATTATGTGAGGTACTTAAACAAACTCTAAACAAGAAGCCGCTAGGCGACAAGCTTACAAAATTTGGTGATGTAATATATGAACACTGCTCCCGCGAGTTCGGGACAGTAGTAAAGGCACAGCCGGGTGCCAAGCAGAATACTAGCAGGAGGCAGAGGGACATTCTGAAGTGTCGGGCAGACAAGAATGCCCTCAGAAAACGGTTCAAAGCCGCTACAGGCAGCGAACGGGAGGGGCTGTATGAAGTTTGGTTGCATTTAAAGAACAAACACAGTGCCCTCTGTCGTGCCGAGCGTTTCTGTAACAACAGACGAAGAACCAAAAGGGAGCGAGAGAAATTCTTTAGGGACCCGTATCAGTTTGCCCGAGGTCTATTCGAGCAGCCGAAGTCTGGGACTCTGGTTGTCAGTCAGGAAGAACTTGAGCTACATCTACGCAAGATGTACTCTGATAAAAGAGGAGTGAGCCTCTCGATGACAATCCAGAGATCCTTAGCGGTCTCAAACAGCCTTAGGTGCCGAAGGTACCATTTAAAATGGTACCTCCCCTTTGGTCTGAGGTTGAAGATGTTGTGAAAAAGGCCAGCGGCCAGTCTGCCCCAGGTCCGAACGGTGTCCCGTACGTTCTTTACAAGCGTTGCCCGAAAATCCTAAAAATGCTTCACGTCTTGTTGAGACAAGCGTGGATCCGCAATCGCATATGTCCAGAGTGGTCAAAGGCAAATGGGGTCTACATTCCCAAAGAGCAGGACTCGAAGAGTCTTTCCCAATTCAGGCCCATCTCGCTGTTGAATGTCGAGGGTAAGATATTCTTCTCTGTCATGGCTCGCCGGCTCACACAGTATCTGATGACTAACAAGTACATAGATACGAGTGTTCAGAAGGGTGGCATTCCAGGCGTTCCTGGATGCCTTGAACACGCGACCATGATTTGGGAGGCTATCCAGAGAGCCAAGCCAAGGGTGTCTAGCGGAAAAGAGTTTCTCATCCCTTTGAAAGTCCATCGTGTCCGAATTGTCTGCCAGTGTTCCTCTGCCAACTGCTAATAAAAGTCCAACATGTGTCCGGTAAACCAAAGTAAGCTTGTCGCTCGGTCGTCCAGGCATGCGGACTGTTTTAATTACGCTGCCGTGGCGGCTTCTTATCTCAGTACCTCCTTCGAAACCACCAAGTCGTCTTGTCTCTGGCCGAAAGTATAACACCATCCGGTAATTCCGTGCAGCGGGAACCCAGCCCTGAGTGTCATGAACTCAGGTGGGCCCACCTCCGAATACGTTTAGGAATCGTGGGCCGAAACGTGTGTCGACAGAGGATAATTTCTACTGATGACTGGTAGATTCCCGCTGTACTTGCTCCCTGTGAGTTTATTCCCCTAGAAATTGGACACTTTGGAGCTTTTAGGTGACAGAAAAATAGATAAGATAAAAGTTAAAAACAAATTTTACGAAGAATTGTTCCCAACAGCTTGTTTGTGTCCTACCACTAAACATTGAGTCCCAGACAATTATTTTACACATGAATAGACACGCTAGATGCAGAGTAGGTAAACTGAATGTCTGATTTGGCATTTTGGTACAATCTGGGGGCAACAATTGAGATAACATAAAAATGACCACAAGTGACATTTTTCCAGAATTTATGCCTTTCGCGTTTGGCCAAAATCATATTTTCCAAAAAGTTGCCAATTTAGTCTCAGTCTATCATTTCACACTTGACGAGATACTCTAGATGAGAAATTGGACACTTTGGAGCTCATAGGCGACAAAAAAAATGATAATATAAAAGTGAAAAACAAATTTTACGAAGAAATGTTCCTAACAACTTGTTTGTGTCCTACCACTAAACAGTGAGTCCCGGACAATTATTTTACACATGAATAGACACACTAGATGCAGATTAGTTAAACTGGATGTCTGATTTGGCATTTTTGTACAATCTGGGGGCAACAATTGAGATAACATAAAAATGACCACAAGTGACAATTTTGCAGAATTTATGCCTTACGCGTTTGGCCAAAATAATATTTGCAAAAAAGTTGCCAATTTAGTCTCAGTCTATCATTTCACACTTGACGAGATACTCTAGATGATAAATTGGACACTTTGGAGCTCGTTGGTGACAGAAAAATTGATAAGATAAAATTGAAAAACAAATTTTACGAAGAATTGTTCCTAACAACTTGTTTGTGTCCTACCACTAAACAGTGAGTCCCAGACAATTATTTCACACATGAATAGACACTTAAACATTGAGTCACTAACAACTTGTTTTGTGTTCCTACCACTAAAACAGATGAGTCCCAGACAATTATTTTACAACATGACGGGGGAGGGGAGGGGCTAATATGCACGGAGTTTGGGTGAAACTAGAATTGCTTCTGAATTTGGCAATTTTGGTACTTATACTGGGGGCAACACTGAGATAACATAAAAAATGACCACAAGTGCACATTTACTATATGAATCTCTTTCGCCAAAAAATGACTAATTTATGCCGTTCACAGGGGGGGGGCGGTTTGGCCAGATAATCATAATTCTCCAAATAAGTTGCCATTTAGTCTCAGTCTATCATATTCACAACTTGACGGATATCCACTAGGTGAAAAATTGGCAGCACTTTGGCAGCTCTCATGGGTGACAGAAATATTAGATAAAGCCTTATAAATAGTGAATAAAACAAATATTTAACGAATAAACTGTTCCTAACACGTTGTTTGTGTCCTACCACTAAACATTAGCAAAAGCCAGTAGACATTATTATTTCTACACATGATATAAGACACAGGTCTAGATGCGCGAGATTCGTTTAACCTGGAATGTCTGCAATTGGCATGTTTGGTACACAACTTGTGGACGAACAATGGAGGATAACATACACAATGTACCACCAACTTACATTGTTATAGAATTATTGCCTTTCGTGTTTGACCATAATCATATTTCCAAAAAGTTGCAACTTTAGTCTCAGTCTATCATTTCCAGCACTTGAACGAGCAATACTCTAGACTGCATAATTGCGAGTCAATTGAGATCTCGTAGGTGACAGAAAATAATTTAGATAAGATACGAGTGAACAAACAAATTTTATCTATAGAAATATGTTCCTAATTACAAATGTTTGTGTCCTACCACTAACACAGTCAGTCCCAGACATAATTTACTTTAGCACATGAATCGACACGCAAGATGGCCAGGACGTAGTCTAAAACGGCATAGTCTCGATTTGGCATTTTTGTGCAATCTGGGGCTAACAATTGAGATAACATAAAAATGGCCATCGTTGACATATTATGCATTTTTCAGAATTATTCCTTACGCGTTGGGCCCACCCCCAAAATAAAATGTGTGTTTAAAAAAGTTGCCAAGTTATTCTTCACGTCTTAGTCATTTCACATTTGGACGAGATACATCTAGACTGAGAGCAAATTGGACACTTTGAGGCTCATATGGCTGACAGCACATAGATAAGTATAAGATACATAATGGAAAGAAATTTTTACCAAGTTAAACTATTCACTAACAACTTGTTACTGCTGGGGGGTCCCCCCACCCCGCTAGCCTACTTGAAACACGTGAGTCCCAGACAAATTATCTATATACACATGAATAGTCGTACCGTTAGATGACAATGAGTGATTAACTGTGTTGTCTAATATTGGTCATTTTGGGTACACATCTGGGGACAACAACTTGAAGAATGAAGAGAAAAATCGCCACAATGTGACTAATTTCCAAATTCTTACTGCCTTACGCTGTTTGGCAAAAATAATAATTATGCATAAAAGGTTGCATATTCTAGTATCAGTCCTATCATATTGCACAACTAGACGAGATACTCTAAGGATGAGAATTGGATCACTTTGCGAGCTCATAGGTGACAGAACGAATAGATAATAGATAGAAGTGGAGAAATAAAACAATTATCTTTAATCGAAGTAAATGTTCCCTACAACTTCTGTTTGTCCCTACCAACTTTAAACAGTCATAGTCCGCAAGACATATTACTTTGTTACTCAAAGCATATTAAGAGCAACTCTAGAGATGACAGAGTTAGTTAAAACTGAATGTCTAATATTTTCATCTTTTGTAGCAATCTGGGGCGTGACAACAATTGAGATGACAATTTAACTAATGAAACGCATGACTTACAAAAAAAAAAAATAAAAAGAAAAAAAACAAAGTGACAATTTTGCAGGAATTCCTAATGCTCTTACGCGTTTGGCTAAACTTATTATTTGCACAAAAGTTGCTGAATTTTAGTCTCATTCTACTCATATTCACATTTGACGAGATACTGCTAGATGAATAATTGGTACTACCTTTAAGAAAAGCTCACACAGGGGGTGTGACATGAAAAGGGTATGAGATTATAGAGTGCAAAACCAATTTTACCAAGATATTATTCCTAACCACTTGGTTGTGTCCTAATCCACTAAAACAGTGAGTACCAGACAAGTTTTTACACACGAATAGACACGCTAGATTTGTTTAGTAACGGAACGTCTGAAGTGGCATTTTGGGGCTATTGACGGGGCTCGACAACACTTTGCTACTGATAGAATAACAACATACAGTATGTAACCATGCAAGTGTGTCATGATCTGCGAGTGCGATGTGGGATGCCATTTCCTATACTGTACTCACACAGCAGCATCGTGTAATACCATCGCCCGACGTGTTACTGGCTCTACGTCGTTTCCTGGGTGCCCACGTGTTTTTTCAGATGATAGCGTGCATAGAGTTTGTGGAGGGGATTATGCGAACGCGCATCTTATTTGTCAGTAGATGAAGAGTAATGAATATGATGGCCATAGACCACTTTTCAAACATAATGCACTTTTCTTACCACATATAGTTCTCGTGGGTAATAACAATTAAACATGCATACAAGATAACATATGATGTGCTCTAGGGCTGGCGCACGTGAGTACAGGTCAGTGCGATGATAATCTTGTACTGATTGCACAGTTTTGGTAGAAGAGGTGAGCAATTGGATTACATAAAATATAAAAAGTGAACTTTCTAAACAAGTGACGAATTTAGAGTTTGGGCCTAAATATTATATTTGGACTCAGAAAAATACAAGGATATGACATCTTACTTAGTATTAACATGGTTTACACTATTAGACTGAGACTAGCTTTTATGCTGAATTGTGAAGAAAGAGAGTGGCAGACTAGAGGCAGCACGGGGACATACACGATAACATTAATAGATGATCACAGGAAAAATTTGTGTGAATGATAAGAAAGGTTAATTATAATACTTGGTTGGCGTACAGTAACGTAACTAGCTAATATCGATGATATAAATCTTCTCTTAGTCAAAATGAATAGTTCAAAGATGGTATTTCTGCGTAGGTGGGTTGAATGTATATTTGCATGTGGGCTCCAATCTTGGGTGAAGTGCAACTATTGAGATAACATAAAAATGGCCCCGAGTGATCAATTTGTTCCAGGAAGGAATTTATGTCTTACGCGTTTAGCTAAAATCATCTTTTTCCAAAAAGTTGCCCATTTAGGTCACACAGTCTATAGTTTGCACCCTTGAAACGATATTCTCTAGATGGGAATTGGGAACACTTTGGAGCCTCAATAGGTGACAGAAAAATAAATAAGATACGAGTGAAAAACACATTTTCTAAGAAATGTTCCTGAACAACTTTTTTTGGTGTCCTACCACTCAACCAGTGAGTCCATCAGACAATATTTTTAAACACCAGCAATGAAGAGACACGCTAGTATGCAGCTAGTATTTAAACTAGTGTCTAATTTGGTCATTTTTGTACAATCTGGAGGAAACAAATGAGAATAGACTTAAAAATGACCACAGCGTGACACATGTTTGCAGAATTTATTGCCTTACGCGTTTGGCCAAAATAATATTTGCAAAAAAGTTGCCAATGTAAGTCTCAGTCTAGTCATTTACACAATTTAACGAGATAACTCTTGATGAGAATTGTGGACACTTTGGAGCTCGTTGGTGACAGAAACATAGGATAAGATAATAAAGTGAAAAAACAAATTTTAACGAAGTAATGTTGCCTAACAAACTTGTTTGTGGTCCTACAACTAAACAGTTTTTTTTGGAATCCCATACAAATTATTTTACACATGAATAAGACACAACTAGGAATGCAGAGTATTAACTGGGATGTCTGATTTGGCATTTTTGTACAATCTGGGGGCAACAATTGAGATAACATAAAAATGACCACAAGTGACATTTTTCCAGAATTTATGCCTTACGCGTTTGGCCAAAATCATATTTTCCAAAAAAAGTTGCCAAATTTAGTCTCAGTCTATCATTTCACACTTGACGAGATACTCTAGATGATAAATTGGACACTTTGGAGCTCGTTGGTGACAGAAAAATAGATAAGATAAAAAGTGAAAAACAAATTTTACGAAGAATTGTTCCTAACAACTTGTTTGTGTCCTACCACTAAACATTGAGTCCCAGACAATTATTTTACACATGAATAGACACGCTAGATGCAGAGTAGGTAAAAACTGATGTCTGATTTGGCATTTTGGTACAATCTGGGGGCAACAATTGAGATAACATAAAAATGACCACAAGTGACATTTTTGCAGAATTTATGCCTTTCGCGTTTGGCCAAAATCATATTTCCAAAAAGTTGCCAATTTAGTCTCAGTCTATCATTTCACACTTGACGAGATACTCTAGATGAGAAATTGGACACTTTGGAGCTCGTTGGTGACAGAAAAATAGATAAGATAAAAGTGAAAACAAATTTTTTACGAAGAATTGTTCCTAACAACTTGTTTTGGTCCTACCACTAAACAGTGAGTCCCAGACAATTTATTTTACACATGAATAGACACGCTAGATGCAGAGTAGGTAAACTGAATGTCTGATTTGGCATTTTGGTACAATCTGGGGGCAACAATTGAGCAGTCTCATCATTTCCCACTTGACGAGATACTCTAATGAGAAATTGGACACTTGGAGCTCGTATTGACAGAAAAATAGATAAGATAAAGTGAAAAACAAATTTTTCGAGAATGTTTTCTAACAACTTGTTTGTGTCCTACCACTAAAACAGTGAGTCCCAGACATTATTTTACTACATGAATAGACACGCTAGACGGAGATTAGGTAACCTTGAATGTCTGATTT
>CAJHNH020005569.1:0-62500 GCA_905116865.2 Candidula unifasciata
AATGTTTGCTCCACCTGTTTATTATTTGTTGGCTGTACTCATTTTAGCAATAAATGATAGCTTGATTCATTGTGATACATCTCTTGATGTCAGTAAAGGACTCTTCTCATCTCAGTGGCCTAATGGATGTATGATAAGTAAAGTAAGTAAAGGTGTAAAGGTCCCTTTTCCATGCCTTTAAGCGTATAAGGCTAGACCTATATTTTTTTATAGACTAATCGGCACAAGATGGGTGATGTGGTCAGCATCACGCCTGCCGCCTTTACTTCCCGGGACTGCACCGGGTACCTACTCAAGGCTGAGTCGACCTGGGAGACAATGTCATTTAAAAAAAAATTTACAGCTCCACCACAGAGCAAACCTATGACCTTCCAATCCTCACGCGGGCATCTAGCCGCTACGCCTCGGCGACTCCCTGGGTGTATGATGCTAGACTCATATTTGTATATACCAGTCGGTACTCAATGGGGGATGTGGTCAGCATTACTTTTCCAGGACTTTACCAGGTACTTGTTTTAGACTAGGTCATTTTCTAAATTATAGCGGTTGTGTAGGGAATACATGTCTGGAGCTGGTTGCTAAAGCCCCTAACAAAGGATGACACCAATGTGAGATTAACCTTACTTTTGCAGGACCAGTCAGCATTTATTCCATTAAACTCCTGTTGATAGAATGAGCATTTATGAGCTTGTCCTGAGTGCATTGATGTTATTTCTTTATCATCCAGTCAGTCGGAATAGCTTTGATAGAGTTTCTTCTTCTTCTTCTTAGCGTTCACCAGCTGTAAACTCTAGCAGAAAGTTCTGGTTGTTTGTCCACTTTTGGACTTCAGTCTTCTTCCACCTTTTGTGACATGCTTGTTAGGGAGGCAGTGGGTCTGTTCTTTTTTTTTTCTTTTTTCCCTTCAAAATGGATCCCCAAACCCACACAGAGATGGTTGAGTTGCTGTTATCTTCTTCTTCGCGTTCACCAGCTGTAAACTCCGGCGGAAAGTTCTGGTTGTTCATCCACTTCTGGAGTGCAGTCCTGTTCTAGAACCTGAGTGTTGCGTTTGTATCTGTTTGACAGATCTGACTCATTTGTTTGCAGACTGCTGGTTCCTTGCCTCTCAGGCAGATGCAATCTGACTTAGAAGGAAGCTTCCAATTAGTCGACTTTTACGACATGCTTTTGGGTAGGCAGTGGGTCTATTCTTGTTTTCCCTATAATAGGGCCCTGGAACACACACATAGGAACCTGCTGTTATGATAGTAGTAGATTTTGATTTTCTTGTCTCTCTCTCTCTCTCTCTCTCTCTCTCTCTCTCTCTCTCTCTCTCTCTCTCTGTCTCTCTCTCTCTGTCTCTCTCTCTCTGTCTCTCTCTTTCTATCACTCTCTCTCTCTGTCTCTCTCTCTGTCTGTCTCTCTCTCTGTCTGTCTCTCTCTCTCTCTCCCCCCCTCCCTCTCTCCCTCCACTCTCCCTCCCTCCCTCTCCTCCTCTCTCTCTCTCCCTCTCTCTCTCTCTCTCTCTCTCCTCTCTCTCTCTCTCTCTCTCTCTCTCTCTCTCTCTCTCACGCAAGTTCACGCAAAGGTTAAATAGAATAGTTGTCATTCATGTGCATCGTAATTTTCTTTTTTTACAGACCAGAGAAGAAATCAAAGTTTCAAGAAATTCCTGGGGAGTTCAGGATTCTTCTTCATCAGTTGGAGCCAGGTCAACAAGGGGATTGTAAGCCCTTTTTCTTTGTTCTTCTTTTGTCTGTTTTCAAAGCTAGATGTCACATTTTAACAGATAAAGAAATTTAAAAAAAAATCAAGAATTGACATCACTGTGCTATGTACATTCCCACACATGCTCCGTCTGCCTCTTCAGCAACCAGTGAAGAATCTAGATGCTAATAGTGGCATTTGCAACCTGATTAAAAATCTGTTTATGTTTTCCCCCTCAGTGTTGGATATCCTTTAGAACCTCTACTCATCCACCCCCCCCCTTCCCCGTCTCACTCTGGGCATTTCAACAAGTTCTCCGTCTTGTTCCTCAGTAGCCGTTGAAGAATCGAGATGATAATATTAGCATCTCCAGCATGCTTAAAGTCTATTTATGTTTCACCCTCAGAACCTCTACTCACACCACCCCCCCCCCTTTCTTCGCCCCTCACTCCCCCACCATCTTTACTGTCAGTGACTCCTTCAGTCCATCTCCTTCTAGCTCTCCTTCTGTTATCACAGCCAGTTTTTATGCATACGTCAACTTTGGCAGATTCACAGTTAACAATATGATTTTTGAACGAATGCAGCTCTTATTTTACCGAAGGAGTTAACAGTGTGATTTTTTTACTTAAATAACCTGATATTTTACTAAAGAAATTAACAATATCATTTTTGTACAAATCAGTTCTCCCAAACCTGCTGCATAGAACTGCATGCTCTGTTTTCTAAACCAAATTTTCATTTCACATTAACTTCTCCATCATTCACAAAATGTCTCCCGCATCAAGGTGGGTTTTCAGTGGACCAAAAAGGTGGAAATTTCTAGAGGCTATGTCGGGAATGTAAGGTGAATGTTCGAGAGGTTCCCACCCTAGTGACAGAGATGCTGCAAGGACAGACCTAATCGGTTCATTTTATTTTCGTCCGTCAGTTGTCTGGGTACCCACCTTGAGCACACTATCTTAAATTTCATTTAATCATGCATTGTGTTGTATGCTGAACCATGTGAGCACCCTATTGCAGCTGCCATCGAATCAACCGTTACTCACCTGTCACCTCTAATCATTTCCTCCACTCGCTGCACGGATGAGTCTGTTGCAGTCTCAAAAGGATGACCAGATCGGACTTCATCAACAATTTTGAGTGTCCTTGAGAATATTTTTACACCCAGCTATGCACCGCTTTACGGGTTAAACACGTCAGCATGAACAAGATGCATTTCCTTATGAATGTCCTTTGCAGGTACACACCCCCCCCCCCCCATTCCCCCCCAAAAAAAAACAACAACAGTGCATTGTTCTTTGAGGGTACACTCGGTAAGTACAGACGTCATTTTATTTATGTGTTGCAAATTCACATGCAACACCTAGCGGCACTTAATAAACGGGACATAAAGTTTGATGTTGCTGTTACCTAATGACACCTTTTGAAACCACCAACTACATTTTTCTGCCATCCTAAAACCATTTTGACTTATTTATTGACGTTCCCTCATAAGATATCAGATATATGTTTTAGAGAAAAAATATGATAGAGAGAAAAATAAGATATCAGATTTATGCATTCTATTTTGCAGGTACTTTAACTCCATCTTTAGTGCCTATGAAACCATTTGTTGAGCCCAGCAAAAACTAACATCCCAACTATAGAGATCGAAGAGTTCAAGCCTGATGTTGCCTCATTGTCTGACACCTTTGATTCCTACATCAATAACTTGTATGTAAGGCCCATGTCCTTGAAGTTTGATGGCCAGAAGGCTTTTGCAAAGGTATGTTTTCACAAATCAGAGACCCAGGTTTGAATTCTTAATGAGATCACGAATTATGTCTAATTCTGGACTTTGTCTTGTTCCAGAACTAGAGTATTGCATTCACATCTGTTTTACAAATTCAGCTTATTTGTATGCAAACTGTTGGTTCTCGGGTAGATGCACTCCCAACTTTGAAGGAAACTGCCCTAATTAGCACTATTCTAAGACATGCTTGTTGGCGGATCTTCTCTTGCTCACTGCATTTGACCTATTAGAAAGTCCTGAATGCCTTGTGAGCAGCTTTTGTTCTTAGACCTAGCCAAGCCAAGCCAGACCGTCACATACTAAGCCTTGCCAGACCGTCACATACTAAGCCTTGCCAGACCGTCACATACTAAGCCGTGCCTGTATATCATATACTAAGCCAAGCCAAGCGACTGTCACATACTGAGCCAAGCCAGCCTGTCAAGCCAATATAAGTCAGTCCATCACACTCTAATGAAAGCCATTGTAAACAAAGCCCTGCCAGTCCATCACATGCAAAATTAAATCAGCCCACCACCATACTCAGACAAGCCAGTTCATCACATACTGAACTGTCAGTCCATTAGATTCAAAGCTGAACTACACTGCAAACATTTTAAGACCTAACAAGTCAACTCAAGCCATCATTTTCTAATCCAAGTCAGACCATCATTTACTAAGCCAGGTCAAACCAATCATTTACTAAACCAAATCAAACCAATCTTTTTCTAAGCCAGTCAAGATCATCACGTACCGGGCAAATCGTTCCATCGCATACTGGGCTGATTCGTCACATACTAATCCAAGTCAAACTATCATATACTAAGCCATTTTATCACACACTAAGCCATCACATATTAAGATAGCTTGTTACATAGTAAGCCAAGTAAAACCATCACATATTAAGATAGCTTGTCACATACTAAGCCAAGTCAAACCATCACTTACTAAGCTGATATGTCGTTTACTAAGGCAGGTCAAACCATCACATACAAAACCAAGCTAACCCATCACTTACTAAGCTTAACTCACAGACAGCGTATTTATCTTGTTATTAATTTATGGTAAAATTAAGTAATCTATCTCCCTCCACAAATTTGTGAAGTAAGGTTCACAAGCTGGTCATTTTTCTATGCCACTTCACCAACCCACCCAATAAAGTTTCCTCTTTCATCTGCAGCTTCTTCCATTTCTTCCATCTCAGGGGCATGCAGGAGGGTTGGGAAATGAACAGGCAGTCAGATTAGCTGGCTCTGCACTAAAACGGGTGGTGAATTTATGCATGACAAGCTAGATATGGTCTAGTCTCTTTGGGAGCACATGAACAATGCAGAGGCACAAATAGATCATTATGGTCTGCAGAAAATCTCACAGCTAGGAGTGGCCATGTGGTTTTGGTTGACACCCTACACTCAGGGAAAGGGCAAAATGGACACATAATCACACTGCTAATAGTACCACTGGAGTTGTGTTAGGGCAGCGGTTCTCAGCCTGTGGGTGGCAACCCCTTCCAGAGTCAAACGACCCTTCCACAGGGGTCCCCTAAGGCCATCAAAAAACACATATCAACTGAAGTTATGAAGTAGCAACGAAAAAAATGTTATGGTTGGGGGGTCACTACAACACGAGGAACTGTATTAAAGGGTCGCAGCATTAGGAAGGTTGAGAATCACTGTGTTAGGGGAATGTCCCACGTGCTGTGATATCAGTTCTAAGCTGAACACTCAGTCCATCCAGTTGGTTTGAGATAAAAGATTCATTTGTTTGCTGGTTGTTAAAGATTGTAGAAGGATTAGATAATTATCAGTTCTGGTGTCTTATTTCAGGCCAGAAACATTGCTTGCTGTATAGAGCTACGAGAATCTGATGAAGAAGGTGCTGTACCTTTAAAGGTGAGGCGAACGCGAATAACCACAATTAGTTAAGTATTTAAAGGTAATTTAAATATATAAAGCTCCAGGTAATTATATATCTTTATAGGTAATATGAAGAGGAAACATAGAATAGCTCAAGCAAAACAACATATAACTAAAGAAATGATATTCTGTGCAATCTTTCTTAGTAAGTTGAGACAAGAGCTATAAAAATCGTATCCTGATATACAGAATTGAATCATGGACGGTTAGTGATAAATTATTTGAAAGCGCAGGAGATGTGGTTTTATAGATGAATAATAAGAATATCTTGGACAGATAAAAACAGTAATGAAGATTCTTGCGAGAGAAAAAAAACTGACTCGGGAAGAGAACTGATTTCCCATATTAGGAGGAGACAATCTACATTTTTTGGTCATATCATGGAGAGGAGAACTCTGTAGCACTTTGTGATGGTTGGAAAGTTGGAGTGGCAAAGAGGCAGAGGAAAACAGCAGATGCTGGACAGTTTGACATCATATCATGGACGATAATCTTTGTCAGAATTAATTGAAAGTACACGAGACAGAATGTTGTCTATAGACCTGACTACAAAAAGCCACAAGCATGGCCTATAAGAAGAAGAAGGTAATATATAGATACCATGAAATGAATTTGCTAGATATTTAAAGGTATTGTGATGAAATAATATACAGATAAACTATATATATAATGATAATACACAGATATTAGTGTTTTATTACCTGACTTCACCCCGGATAGATTCAGACTGATTATTTATTCATTATAATTAATTTTACCCACCCTGTTATTACAAACTTATTTCAGTACTTGGCTATTTACAATCTCTTTCTTTTAAATTTCTTGTTTATCATTGGCAGTGATGAAGACTGTTGCGCGATCTGTAGCCCTTGAAAATCCCACTCACAGCTTTCCATGCGAGAAGCACTTATCAGTCAGTTCCAGGCCTGTACTTAGAGTGATCACCATCTACTGCCTTATTGATTTTCATTGCAAATGAGGTCAGACAGGAAATTGCAATAATAATGTTAAACGTTAAAAGTTGAAAATAGTACGGTTGACCCAGAAATGACAGACAGACATGTGCAAATGTCACATTCTCACTTTTACTGTTCGGGAGGAGTTCTTGTGACAAACGGACACATGGATTAAACAACAAAATTTTTAAATACTATAGATACCACATTCAAATAGATCTTTCTGTGTAATGTGGGTGACTAGCTCTTCAAAGGTAACATGAATAAATAAATATACCCCTTGACTGTATCTTTAATGGTAATGTGAAGCTGTTATGTTCTAGTTAATTAGATCTTTGAAAAAGTGTGAAAACATGCTAAATCTTTAGCCTTGTTTTTCCCAGGTGCAGATAACTCTTTTCCAGAACACAGTCTGAAAGTGTCTTTTTTTCTCATTGCAATGCTTTATTTTGGTTTCTTTCTTATCCATCTTGACATATGACCTTTGAACTGTTTTCTTTATTTATTATTGTACTTTTATATTTTTTTTTTATATTTTTTTTTAGTCATGCTCAGGGTTTTGGTATTTTATCTCATGGCAGGCAATTTCCTTAATAAGTTTTTTCTTCTCTGTCTTGACTTTAAACATTTTAATATATTATTTCCTTTGTATTCTACAGAAGTATTTTTTTTTTTAAATCAGACATAAAACATCAGTGTAAACAATATTTATTTGGTTCATTTCAGAGAATCTACGGAAGGCCCGGAACACCTATTTTTACAACTGTTGCAAGTACAACTGTTTTACATCATGCTCAAATTCCAGACTTTGTGGAAGAGGTGATGACATGCATTTTGTATCATTTGTTTTTTTGCATTTGTGTGTGTGTGGAGTCAACAAAGGATTCATTTTCTGCTGAAATATTGCATCACCATCATTATCTTCATCATCACCCCACTACTACCATTGCATGTTTTCTTCCTGTTGTCTTTGTATTACTTGATTCTTTCCTGAGGGGCTTCTGTGGCAAAGTGGTCAAGCCGTTGGCCTCCCTCTGAAGGTTATAGGTTTTTTCTTGGTTGTGTTCTTTGATTTTTTGAGTGCAGTTTTTTACAGAGACTCCTGGGTATCTTTGCCATTGCTATGGTGTTTGTGCTTTGTGTGACATGTTCGGCAGTTGGCTAACATTCTGCAGGGTGAGGCCGAACCATATAGATAAAACGTGCTTAGTGAAGTTGAATGTAACCTTTAAGTCTTTCTATAACAATGAACTCACCCTACATTAATTGGTTTCTTCAAAGACTGCAGATGTCTCATGCTCTCTTTTGTTGAAGACACTTGACACATCATCGTTATCATCATCATCATGTGCCCTGCCAACTGGCATAGGCTCTCATGCATCTCCACAGATCACGATCCATGGTTGCCTTGAACAGCTCTGTCCATGATATCCCTCCATGCCTTTGTCTCAGCCCCTCCAGCATCATCCACAGATCAGGATCCATGGTTGCCTAGAACAGCTTTCTTGATGATATCCCTCCATGCCTTCGTCTCAGCCCCTCCAGCATCATCCACAGATCACGATCCGTGGTTGCCTAGAACAGCTTTCTTGATGATATTCCTCCATGCCATCGTTTTAGCCCCTCCAGCATCATCCCTCTTGGTCTGCCTCTACCCGCTTTTCCACTGATCTTTCCAGTTGTCACGATGTTCTTCAATGTCTCTCTTCTCATAATGTGGCCAAAGAACAGTGTTTGTCTCTTTCTTATTGTTGTATATAGAGATCTGCTTTCATATGTTATCAGCATATTCTATTAAAAATTTTTTTTTTTTTTTTTTTTTTTTTTTTTTTTTTTTTGAAAATTGTTATGAGAAGGAAATTGACCTCTTGGCTCCTGGGTTGACCCAGCCTTCATTCCTGAGAAGTAAAGCACCGAGTGCTGATTTATAAAATATTGGTCTAGAACTGTATGTGCAGTATGCCTGAAGGCCAGGAGAAGGGTCCTTTAAGAGAATGAATGGACTCCAGAACCTGGTAACATTTAGCAAGACTATTGGAAACAGAGCAAGGGCATTAACAATGTCAGCGCTATCCAATGGCTGACCGTCTGCAGCTAAGGCAGTACCAACCATTCTATACTTTCTTCTGTGCTCTCGTGTTATTTCTTGAAATTTTCAGGCACCACATTTGGCTGTTTCAAAGTGGGGTTTGTTGATTAGACCGAGATAACACATTTCCAAGCTGGGCCTGATTCGCTGGAAAGGTCATAGGTAGTGAGCATACTTTGGATCTTTTCTCCAGGCTAAGCCGGTGTGGTGAGTAATGAACAGGCAGACAGATTGGCTGGATCTGCACCACTGGGTGGTGTATTGATGCATGACAAGGCAGATGTGGTCAAGGCCCTTTGGGAACAAGTAACAGAATCAGTAGAGAAAGAAAATTATTATGGCCTGGAGAGAATGAGACACCTGTGTGTAACCAGAGGGTCTGGCTGGCTTCTACACTCAAAGAGGAAAGGCAAGATGGACATATAACCAGATAGTGACCGGTACCATCAGTACTGGCTGCTGAAGATGAGGACGGAGCATGCATGGGAATGCCTGAGTGCTGTGATGTCAATTCTTGACTCAACTCAACTCAAGCTGGGCCTGAAAGAGTGGAGACTCCAGAAATAGTTTTTCATGTTCATATCTCAGTATTCACCTTGAAACCTCAAGTTCATCCATCTTGAGCCTAGAGTGGCTTATAGAGCAGAGATCGTAGCTCTCTCTCCATGTCGGGCGGTTTGTTGCCACCTGTTTTAGGTCTTGGATGTTCATTAAGCTCAATGCTTGAGCCTTCCCTAATGATGTTTCTTCGCAGGGTCTCTATTGGTCTTCCAGTTTTCTGTTCCCTTCAGGTGTCCATATGAGGGCTTGATTGGGAGCCTGTATCAAGTATTGAGTAAATATATATTTGATGGGTGGACTGTATCTAGTATTAATGAATAAATATATGAACAGGTAAAACTGAGTTTGCCAGTACAACTGAAAGATAAACATCACCTGTTTTTCCGCTTCTACCACGTGAGCTGCGAGGGCTCCAAGACTGGAGGCAAAGTTGCCTCTGGAAAAAAGAAAGACAGCATTGAGATGCCAGTTGGCTACGCATGGATGCCTTTACTACAGGATGGCAAGTAAGTGAATAATTTTTTTTCTCAAGGGGTTATTTTAGAATGTCATGATCTCACCACTGCAAACGGAAAGTCTTCTGCTGCTTTTTGTCTGCCAGTAAAGCAAACAGCCCTAGGCCAATTTATTCTGAGCTTTATGAAGACTTGTTCATGTCAGACTTTCTTGGTATCTTCTGGTGTAATCAAATATTTATTCATCATCATCATCATCATCAGAAACCACATCTGCCATTAAGTGTCGTGGAGAGAAATAATTTGCGCTGCAGCGCACATGGGCTGCCCCTGGCTATTGTCGTGTTGTGAATGCGTAGAGTGTCTTTAATGTTGACGATCCATGTTTTTTGCAGCCGTCCTCTTACTCTTGTAGCTGATCTTCTGAGATGTAGTGCCTTTGTTAGTGTTTGATCTTGCTGCATTCTAACGAGATGGCCAAACCACTTAATGTGATTTTTCTCGATGAATCTAGTACAAGGTGTCGTTCACAACTTGTCTGATTTATTCTTTCAAAGAAGAAAGTGTGATTTATGTTGGCATTGACAGCATGGTAAAGGGAAGTTATAACTTATGTATGTTTGTTATTTGTTTAAGGGTCATCACTGGAGAAAGAGCCATACCCGTTTCAAGCCATCTGCCAGCGTTCTATCTGAACAATGATACTCTTTCAATCGGAAAGGTAGGAACTGTGCTGCAATAATAACATGTTTTTACTGAAAATGTTTGTTTCAAAGTTGCTTTATGGGGGAGAAGCAGCTGACCGAGTGGTTACAATGTGAGCTTTTATTTGGGAATGGGTTGTAACCTTCGGTGAGGTGGTGATAATTTTAAGGGGGCGGCACATTAATAGTCCTAACCTGCAAAATTTTTCTCTCGGTCTGTTCCCTCTCTCTTCCTTTCTTCCAAGTCTGTCTTTTAGTCTCTTTGGTGCTCTATTTATATCCTACCCCAGATGACGTCACAGGACAGTCCAACATTTTAGAGGGTGGTGCTGGGTTCCCCCACTTTTTGATGCTTTTAACGACCCCCAACTTTTAGAACTGGCTCTAACCCCAACCCACCTACGTCCCACGAGAGAGTGCAGCCTAGGTCACACGACTGCATGCAGCCTATCTACCACCCCCTAAAATACTAGACTGTCCAGAAACTTTTGGATTTTCCCTGTTTGGGGTAGGATATAAATAAAGCATGGTCTCTTCACTCTCACTCTTTCTCTCTTTTCATTCCTTCTGAATCTCTCTTGTCTATCCTCACCCTCACTTTCTCTTAGCCTTTCCTCTCTATTCTTCGCTTCCCATTTCTCTTTATTTCTCTGGTCTGTCTCAGCTCACTTTATCTTAGTGTTTCCTCTCTGTTTCTCCCTTTCCATCTCTCCTTCTCTCTCTGATCTATCTCTTCTCGCTTTCTCTTAGCCTTTCCTCTCTCTACCCCCCCACCCCCCACCCAGTTTTCCATCTCTCTCTATTCTCTCTGTTTAATCTGCCTTCATTTCCTCTGTGCCATTTTTTCTCTGTTCCTCTCTTCCCATCTCTGTCTCTCTGGTCTGTTTCACCTCACTTTCTCATAGCTATTCCTCTCTTTTAATCTCTGTTTCAATCTCTCTTTCTCTCTCTCTCTCTCTCTCTCTCTCTCTCTCTCTCTCTCTCTCTCTCTCTCTCTGGTCTATTTTCCCTCATTTCGCTTGCCTTTTCCTCTACTCCTCACATCTCATCACTCTTTCTAACCTGTTTCTGTTTTTCTCTGCCTCTCTTCCCTTCCAGCTGTCTTATGCTTGCACAGCAGTAAAAAATAAAACTGTACAATGGACACATATTTATCTAAGGCATACCGTCTTCCCATTTTAAAAGGAAATAATGCAATTTTCACTGTTGCTGTTCTTATACCAATAGCCTAGGAACTGTGATATAAGAAAAAGAAATGATAATTTGTAATCAGGCAGTATAAAGTTGTCTTTTTTTTTCTTCAGATATGAATAGTTATATAGAGTTTACTATATTTTTACAGTCAGCCAGCTCGGATGTCAAATGGGTGGATGGAGGAAAACCTCTGTTCAAGCTGAATTTACACCTGGTTTCTACAGTCTATACAAAGGTTAGTTTATGAGAAAATAGTGAATCAGGGAAATGCAACATGCTATAGGTAATAATGTGTGTCTTTGTGGCTCAAAGGTTAGCAAATACGGCTAACAGTTTCGTGATTCGTAAGTACTAGGGTTTATTTATTTTAATTCCTGTGATGGACAGCTGAAAAAATTTTTTTTTTTAGTTTTCTGTCAGTGGTACGAGAGTCGTACTGAAGAAGAGATTGGGGCCTCACCACGTAATACAGTGCAGTGAAATGTGGAAAACATGGAACAATTTGTTTAATGAGTCATGTAACTAAAATTTTAGCGAAAACTTATGTGTAAGCTGCGGAGATGTGGTTTTATAGATTGAATGATGAGAATACCTTGGACAGATAGAAAGATTGATGGAGATGTCTTGAAGGAGACTGACTCACGAGGAGAGCTGATTGCCTACATCAGAAAGTGACACTCAATATTCTTTGGTCATGGGATGAGAAGGAAAAAAAAAAAGTAGTACATTGTAACAGTAGGAAAGTTGGAGTGGAGGAGAGGCAGAGGGAGACTGAAATAAAATGTGCTGGACAGTTTGACATCATAGCATGCAGGATCATCTGTGTCAGAGTTGAATGAATGTACTGGAGATAGAAGGAGGTGGATAAACATGACTGCCAACGCCACACCTCATGGACTTTGAGAAGAAGATAGCTGAGCTGAACAACTCGTATCATTAAACTATTTTTCCTATTAAAATGAATGTGAGTAATTTTAGTTAATTCCTCCAAACATCAAAAACAGAATCATGTTTATTTTTTTTTTCGTTAACGGGGAAATGGGCTGCACTTTTAAAAATATTTTTTTTGCCGCCAGCGGAAAACGGGGTTATTTCCGACCATAATGCTACAGTCTATCATCATCAAGTACCTTTGGCTGTACTAACTTGACCGAATCCATTTAAACATTATCGTGTTGCTGTTGGGTAAGGCCAAGAATTCTCGCTTCTTCAGCTCACTTCCTGGATTTCGCCCTGCATTATGGGACAAAGAAATTATCAAGCCCCATTTCATATCCTAAAAAACTCATATCCAGGTACACTCATCTCTAGAGTTCCGACTGCATTCCCCCCAAAAAAAGATAGTGGTTCCCCTGGTGTTTCTGGGGCTCCATTTGGGGGAAGGGGAGGATAATACACCCAGGGCCCTTGTCGTAAAAGGCAACTAATAAAGGAATTTTGATCTGAAGTTGCAACACATCTGCCTGATCAAACTATAAAAGAAAATTAGTAACCAACTAAATAAGATGTCTGAAAAGGGCTGCGGGAGTGATCAGAAGAGATATAATCAGAAATGAGGTCATAAAAGAAAAAGTTGGCACAGAACCAATTATAATTACATACATAGACAGCAAATCAAATAGTTTAGCCACTTAGAGAGAATACCTTGTGATACCATACCATACAAGGCAACACTAAAAGAGAAGGATGTGCAGCACAAAGTAGACCAAGAACAAAAAAAGCAAAGATAACCTCTGAGAAACTCTGGAGCAGCACGACGTGTATGTGATTGAGGTGACCAGAAGAGAAAGAAGCAGAACCTGCTTCAGGGGTCACCCCTGAGACCCCAAGCGGCAAAAGAGGAAATGGTTAAGAAGTCTCTTCTTATTTCCCAAAATGTTACATTGGCCTGGGATGCCACTATTTTCAACAGCTCTTCACAGATTGTGATGTTGATTTGCTTGGGTGAATGAGATTATCCCAGTGTGGGTTCTGGGGCCCCACTGTGGGCAAAAAAAGAATAGGCCCACTGCCTTCCCAACAAGCATGTCGTAGAGGCAGTTAACTGGGGGGCTTCCTTTGCAGGCAGAATGTATCTACCCAAGCGGCAAGGAACAACCAGCTGCACACAAGTTATTCAGTAAAATGAATATACATTCAAAACTAAGGCTCTGCACAATGCTCAAGTCCAGATGAAGATCAGCCAGGACTTAGAGCCTGGGAACAAAGAAGAAGAAGAATGAGATTATGTCTGACATGGATTTAGCAGCAACGATTGTATCTGGCACTTTAACACAGATATAGTTTCAATTGATTTCAGGACCAGCATCTTCACAACTTCTTCCTGCACTGTCAGAAGGTGGAGCAGTGTGTTGGGCTGGCTGTAGAGATGAACAATGTCAACAAGATCAAGGTTTGTTGAAAGCTCTGCACATTTTTCTATACATATTTGCCTTGTGGGTGTCTGCAAATTGTTCTTCTGATTTGTATTTGGCATTAAATTTTTGTAAATGATTATTATTATTATTGCTTGGTCAGGTGATGGGATATTGTATTTCGGAGCAAAAATAAACTCATAGTCATGGTAGCTTCACTAGCCACATGGCAGTTCTCTTTGTTCTGCATTCACTCCCTTTAAAAAAGGCAGTTGGTATGTTGTGTTGTGGTTTACAAATAAGCTGTGATATCTGCACCTTTTCGCCTAACATATCCAATTTCAGCAAATCTGTAATTAGTAGCTTTTTGTGCCCCCACCCACCACCCATGTTGGGACCCAGAATTGACAAAGGGAGGTATGTCTTAAGGTTTTAGAACAAATCATTGACCACTTGCTGTGGGGTTTTCCCCCCTGTTCGTGGTAAAACGAATATAATAGACAGTGTATGTGTCTATTACATAAGATTTGACTAAACAGGGTTAGCACAAGTCTGCCTGCCATATCTTTTAATAGGTGAAAAAAAAAAACAATTTTTCTTGAAAATTCTATGAAGAGCTTGCTGTTAGCTTTTTTCCATGGAAATTTCATTTTGAAAGTCTGAAGAAGGAGAATCAGACAGCATTTATCAAATACTTTACAATGGAAATTTTATGTTGCTTGTACATATTTTCGCATAAACTTTTGCTTTGTACACAAATTCTGCATTGTTTTCAATTTTAAGCAAAGTTTTTTAAGGAGATTAATAATAATTCATTTTTCAAACTGACTTTTCAGTTACTGGTTAAAACTATGAAATCAGAATTACAAAACACCACTTGCAAATAAAATGCTTTCATATACATGAATAATTTCTGTATGTCTATTTTTCCCCTGAGATCTTGAAGGCTTGTCCATCCCTGTGATTTCAGAAATTACAGGCAAACCAACAGAGCAAACATCAGATACCATATTCAACCCCCTAAAAATTATAATTAGGGCACACACAAACCAGTTTCACTAATTGCTTCTTCCATTGTGGATTCTGGGGCCTCATTGTAGGGAAAACAAGAAGAAACCCACAGCCTCCCCAGGCATATCGTAAGAGTCGACTAATTTGGAGCTTCCTTCAAAGTCGGAGTACATCTGCCCTAGAAGCAAGGAACCAACAGTCTGCATGGAAAGGAGTCAGACCTGTGAGACGGATGTGCGTGCAACACTCAGTTTCTGGAACAGGACAAGAGTCCAAAAGTGGGCGAACAACCAGAACTTTTCACCAGAGTTTACAGCTGGTGAACGTGAAGAAGAAGAAGACTAATAGCTCTCCTGGTGTACCGCGCAGTCCAGATTGAATTGGAAAGTTGATTACTAGTCTCACTAGCATAGAACGAGCAAACAAACTTGTTGGGAAACAAATTAATTTTTAAACTTATTTTGTTTACTTAGTCAATCCTCTTCTACCAGGGGGGGGGGGGGGGGGGGGGGGGGGAGGGGGGGGGGGGGGGGGGGGGGGGGGGGGGGGGGGGGGGGGGGGGGGGGGGGGGGTGGGGGGGGGGGGGGGGGGGGGGGGGGGGGGGTGTGATGTTCCGTTCCAGTCATCCCTTGTCTTCCCAGCGACCTTTGGGCCATCTGGAAGATATTTTATTTCTCAAAGGTCACAAATTGTGCATGCTAGCCGGTCTTACATTCAGCCTTTTCAAACCCTCATCTTTCCCGCTCCCAGTGTATTGTTTATAAACAAAGCATGTCATGATCCTATAATGAAACACATAATATGAGGATCAGGTGAAGGTACAAAGGCATGGATGTTAAACGTATACCTTCAGTGATAGTAGTGGTCATGAGATTTGTGTCCCCCATCCAGTATTCCAGCCCCCACTCAGGTTGGTCACCCTGATATTTAACAACAAAAATCTCAGTCTAGATGGCAAGCCAACTGGGCAAATCTCAGACAGATGCCCTGTTCAACCTCCAGAGAAGATATAATTGTGGCATTTGTAACAGCAAGACCAGCATGGTTTAACCTATAGTACCTTGTGGGTAAGGATGGAATGTTTGCCGACTGGAGACCAATTTTATATATATATATATATATATATATATATATATATATATATATATATATATATATATATATATATATATATATAAAGGTCCCTTTTCCACGCCTTTAGGTTATAGGGCTAGATTTATATTTTTATAGACCAGTCGGCACAAGATTGATGTGGTCAGCATCATCACGGCTGCCTTTACTTCCCGGGACTGCACCCGGTACCCACTCAAGGCTGGTCGACCTGGGAGTAAAGACCATTTTTGAAAAAAGTCTGTCTCCTCCAGGGAGAGAACTCATGACCTTCCTATCCGTTACGCGAGCGTTTAGCCGTTACACTGCGGCGACTCCCATATATATATATATATATTGTATTACTGAATAGTAGTGCTGACATAAAATGATTACTTGTGCATACTCTCTGTAAACATTTTATTTATCTTTAATAATGGTGGTGGCACTTCAATATACATATTCTCAGAAGCATTTTTATTGAATAGCTAACAAGATATATTGAATATTGTCAGTAACAAAGTTTTGATTTTGGCTTCTGCTTGTAGCAAGTTAATGGAGATTGTGGGTCACAAGGGGATGCAATGTATGCATCACCTCCAGAGTTACAAGCCTTGCTTAATGGTGTTAAGGTACATTATTGCACCTGTGGTTCACTGCTTGATATTCAAGGCATGATTCAATTTTATTATTTTATTTTTTACCTTCCAGTGTTTTTACATGGGCGATGTTTTGTGTGTGTTTAATGGCACTACGCCAAAGTCACCTTAGTGCTAAATCCCTAATTTAAGAAAATCACCTTTGGACAGTGAGTTGACTTTGAAAAACTGTACACTTCTGTGAATTAACACTTCATTTTGGCCTCTTTAGAAAAGAAATTCAAATGTGTTCATTTGACCTATTGTAAAATGTTAATGCAATTTGGTGACTTTGGCTTAGTGCCTGTGAGTAGTTTTTTTTTTTTTACCTTTCTAAGCATGCCTGTTAACAGTTTTTATACCCACTAAATTCTCTTGTTCACCTAGAAAATATTTATTTTGGCTACTTAGTGGTTTTCTTTTTTTTTTATTTTTAGACAATAGTTCATTTTATAAACATACATACGCTTTTAGTGTATGTGTCAGTTTTCTTTTCGTGAAACTTTTAGTTTGTCTTTGGTTATTTATTCATTAAGTAGAATTTATGTGTGTGGGACTCATTTCCATGTCTTCTTCTTTCTCCTTCTCCTTAAAAATGTGATTGATAGACACATTGTTGATTGGTTTAAAGCTAGGCTGTGATATCTGTGCCTTTCAGTCCAAAACATCTAGTTTCAGCAAACCCCTAATAAGTATCCTTTTACCAATCCATCCATCCATCCAGCCATTTAAAAAGAAAAAAAAAATATTTGACCATGTTTAACCTACTGCTAGCAGTTTGTAGAAATTTTTTTTTAAAATTGACTCTCTTATCCTCCCTCAGTGAAGCTGTGTGGTCATTGTGACTTTTCAAAACCCACTACAGCTGGATTGAACCTCTGACCACTAGGATGGCAGCAAGTGTGCTAGCCATTGTGTGGTTACAGCTCCCTGTTAGACAGAAAACCGCTTTATTGTTGTCTTTCTTCCTCCCCCCCCCCCTCCCCCTTTCCCCTTAATTGCGAAGACTGTGAGATTTAACTCTTCAGTTTCTTAGACAGTGAATACATTTGATTGTGTGTGCGTGTTTTTTTTTTAAATAGTAAATGTTAACATCATATTTCTTGTGGTTAAATTAGTATTCATTTACTTTTTTTATTGTATGCTGCTGAAGTCTTTGTTGCCAAAATGTTCCTTCAATTATTTGTGATTATATCATGTAATGTTGATCCTATCCACTATGTTGTTTTTTTTTTCTCTTTGCATGCAGTGTATTTTCACATCTTTGGCACTGTTAACTTCGTTATATTTTTGCATCATATGCATGTATTTTCCCCTGGGCTTGTTCTCACCTTCCTCCCTCGTCGATCTCCTTGTCCTCCTCCTCCTTCTTTTTCTTTTTCTTCTTCTTCTTCTTCTTCTTCTTCTTCTTTTTATTCTTCTTCTTCTTCTTTGATTTGTACGTGTGACAAGTTATTCATTCGTTATGCGGGCGTATGTCAAGCATCATCAGCAGGTGCTCTACCAGCTGACTGGGGTGATCATATTCCTCCACAGCTCCTGTTTTACTGGAACTCTGCAGTAAATTATATGCTGTTATCTATCCCTGCTGCAGCGTTTTAGCAGTCTCTGTACAGAACATTAGCATGCCTACATTGCCTACTAACATATCAATGTAATACTTTATTAACACATTCTGTTTGTTGCATGACTAATATTTCTGTATAAACACCTAACATTTTGATGTCTAATATTACTTTGACATGTTCACTGAATTTTAAGCCTTCTTTGAACAGTAAATTATTTGTACGTATGTTGTAATCTCATCCCCCTATGGGATGCAGTTTATGTGTGTGGTTATTTTGAAGCCCCACTCTGGCTTTTTCCAGGGGCCCTAAATATGGCCTAACGGTTAAATGGGGTTCTGGGACCTCTCCAGGGGTGATCGTCATCCGCAGGGTGGCACTTTGTGTCACAGAGTTTTTATCGCTTGTGTGATGTCCTGGTGGGGTACAACTTACATACATACGTATGTATATTGCACATTATTATTATCACTTTATAATCTACCCTTGGGTTAATCTTGAAGCTTTCTTATCATCCAATGTGACGGTATCCCCTTGCACTCCACCTTGAGCAGTGTTTTCAGTTACTAAAACTGGTGAGCATCCATCTTCTCATGGTCGATGCCATGCGGCATTGAGAGTCATGTCTATCCATAACAAAGATGTGCTTACAGACATGATGTTCCTATGCGAAGTACTCACAGTTTGGAATTTCTTTCTGTGAGAGCTGTGCCCATGCTGAGTGTGTTGTCCTAGCCATTGTGCCCATAGAGGCATCCTCTGCCCTGCAAGGTTAAAGCAGTGAGCAGCTCTGAAAACTTTTCAGCTGCTTGCCATTTTTACCAGTCATCTGCCTGTCAGCCTGCCATGAGTTAACCAATCATCTGCCTGTCAGCCTGCAGTGAGTTCACTTAACCCTGATTGGATTGCAGGTTACTGGAGGAAAAGAGGAGCCTTACATTTTCTGTTTGTAGGGTTAGTCCTGTACCACTACCTCTGTGTAATTTCCTGGGTAGACAGAGTGCTCTAAGTGGTTATTTATCCTGATGCGTACTCAGTTCCCAGAGTGGTGTGAGCGACACCTAGCATGTTTATTTGGAGCACATGTGCAGAATAATCCAGAATGACTGATAAACAGCTGATGAGGGTAACAGATTAAGACAAAATGCACATGGATGCACAAACTTATGAAACAGTTTAAAAAAACAAAAAAACTGTACAGATACTGAAACTGAATTATGCAGGGAAAGAGAAGGTTGAAGGGTTAAACATTTACTTGTCATAAGGTTTGAGGTTTATGCAACGGACCAACATAATAGCACAAGGGGTAACACATAAGTGCTCCGTTCTACTTCTGGTTCAAGCCTGAATCTGAAGAATCTGAGCGCAATACACACGAACTCTGTGGCACCGGCAAGGATCCAGAAATACATTGGGTAGATTTTTAACTCCAAATTTTGCATGGGCAGAGCCTTTACGCTACTCTTTTCAATATCCAACTGCCAGGGGAGTTTTTACATGTGCAACAATACACAAGGGTGTCTGATCCTACTACACAGAGACCAGAGGAAATTACTGGAAATTACCATGTGAGAAAATCCTAGCCTTCCCCAGGGTCTAAACCTGAGACCTCCAGCACTCTAGGCAGATGCCATGTCTTGTGACCACGTAGCCCCCCTGGAAAGAGAAAAATTGCAAGAATAAAACCATAGAAGATTTAGAAGTCGATTTAAATGTGTGAATACAAATCTTATTTTCTTCTTTGCATCCAGCTGTGCATGCTCAGGTCAGACAGTCGGATGGACTGCTTCCGTGTGAATTTGTGTGTCAGTTGCAAGTCCTTCTTGGTTTTCTATAGCTTGCTGTGTACACTTTAATGTTGAGGCCAGGTTTTTAACACAAATCTGAGAAGGCAAATGGCATGGCTGAGAGGTTATACTGTTGGCTTTCAGCTTAAAAGGTTCAGATCGGTTGTAGAATTCTACAAGAAACATTATTGGCTACTGACAGCAAATGTCTCTTGTTTTTTTTTTTTTTTTTTTTTTAAGATCAAGGGAGAAAACAAATAGAATTTAACAAATAATGATGTCTTTTTCTCTCACATTTCAACCCCTACCCCATTTTTTTAAACACACATACATTTCATATATGTATAAATCTTTGATGTTTCTACCATGCTGAATAGTCATGCAATTTTTGTTTGAAAACACATTGTATTGTTTTTAATTCTTTACTTTTTAATCACTTTTATTTATAATAAAGGCATTTTTTCATTTTTACCGATAGTAGTTATTGTTATTAATGTCATATTCTGTGTGCCTTTTGCAGACACATAATATTAAGTTTTACTATGGTGCATGCCTGATTTTTTTTTTTTTTAATTTCTATTTGAGTTGTTACATTTTGTTTTGTAGTCCCTTCTGGCAGTCGAGGTGGTTACATATGTTCAGTTTTTGCCAACACTGCTGAATCAGCTGTTCCAGCTGTTGTCCAGGACAGCCAGCGAAGATGTTGCGGTCAACACAGTCAGGTGGGTGATGTTTTTCAAGTTAACTCACTGTTGTTCAGGGAGCCGCTGTGGTTTAGCAGCTAGACTCTAGCCTCAGGCCTGAAAGTTGTAGGTTCAAATCCGAACGAAACCAAAAATTGTTCTTTCCAAATTGACTTTGGCTGCCAGGTTGACCCAGCCTAAGATAGGTACCAGGTAAAGTGCTGGGAAGTAAAGGCAGGCGGGTGATGTTTGTTGACCACATCACCCTGCATTGCCTATTGGTCTGTAAAATGTATGGCTAGCAGTTTTTAACCTAGTACACCTGAGAGTGTAGACAAAGGTCCTTACCGTTCCTTCCTCTTCTTAAAGTCCATGCAGTGTGGCGTTGGTAGTCACGCCTATCCACAATCTTCTGTCTTGTTGCTTTCAGTTAACTCTGACACAGATAGTTATTCATGCTGTGAAGTCACCTCTCCGGCATCTTCTCTCTCTCCCTCCTTTTCCCTCCAACTTTCCTACTGTCCTGATGTACTGCAGTTTTCTCATTCTCATCACATGACCATGATGCTACCATTAAAAATAATAAATGTCTGCAGTTAGCAGTAGAGCTGGCAGCAGTGTATAGGAGCATCCCTAGCTGTCTGTGGGCATGTTATTCAATTTCCAACTGCCAAGGGGTTTTTCTCGTGCACAACGATACACGCCGGCATTTGATCTTACTACACAGAGACCAGGGGAAATTACTAGAAGTTCATGGGAAAAAAATCCCAGCCTTCACTGGGGCCTGAACTTAGGACCTCCAGTACTCGAGGAAGATGCCATGCCTCAAGACCATGCAGCCCCCCCCCCCCCCCCCTCCCCCTGATTCTCATCTGTGAGATGTTAATCCTACAGCCTGCAGTTCTGGAAAAGATAAAAAGAAACCAGATATTTTGAGGGTCCTGCTTGACTGCATTATCCACCCACATGGTACTGCTAGTTACTTCTTAATCATGGAAATCACTGTGGCAGAGCAGCTAGGCGCTCGCCGCGGATCAGAAGGTCGTGGGTTCGCTCCCTGGTGGAGCTTGACTTTTTGTCAAAAATGACCTCGGCTTCCTGGTCAACTCAGCCTTGAGTGGGTACTGGGATGCAGTCCCAGGAAGTAAAGGCGGCCGGCGTGATGTTGACGACATCGCCCATCTTATGCCGATTGGTCTATAAAATATAGGTCTAGCCCTATGTGCCCTGTACGCCTAAAGGCCTGGAAAAGTGTCCTTTACCTTTACTTTTACTTTATTTTCTTCATAACCACAAGATACCACGGTGTAACTGTTATACAGTTGAGAGGGGTTTCCTGCATTTGGACCAATTAGGTCAGGGCTATTTAGCTGGTAACCCCCATGGTCTGTAAAAATATGGCATGCGAGAGGCGTGAAAAGGGATCTTTACTTTACTTTACTTTTTATTCAGTGAGCCCATGGATCTGGCATTGGCTACCCATAGACACTGTATATTAATGATCTTTCTACATACACTGTCGCTGGGGCCTCTAGCTTCTGACGATTCCCATTTTTTTTAGCATTGTGGCACCTGAGTAAACTTAGTTGAATAGCCCTGTATTAGATTCTCATCCTTGAGATGTTAATCCTTCTTATTCTTCTCCTTCTCCTCCTCCTCTTCCTTCTCTACCTCCACCTCCTCCTCCTCCTCTTCTTCACTTTGTACCTCAGTGAAGTGTTGGGGGGAGATGTAATGCTCATAGATAAGCTCTGTCAAGAACACTATTAAGATTGATGTTCATTTCTTTAAGGCTGTTCTTAATGCCATCACTCTTATCTTTTCCAAAGTCTTCTGCTCGCTTTACACCCATTGTAATTTTTCAGTGTGGCTTGCTGTGGTGGATAGAAGCAGGGCATTCTTGTTAGGTGTCCAAACCACTTCATTTGTTGTTCTTTGATGACCTGTACGACTGGCTTTATTTCTAGCATTCTTCTGATTTCATGACTTCGTATTCTGTCTTTCCTTGAAACTGTTGCAGCTCATCTAAGGCATTTCATCTCTGTTGTCACAATTTTACATTCATTAGAGGATGTAAGTGTCAATGTTTGGATGTTAATTCTACAGAATGCAATTCTGGAGATGGAAAACTGTAAAAAAAAAATTTTCAGCAACAGGTTTAAAATATAAAACATTTTAGTAAAGCATGATCTTTATTTATTGTCATCTTTGGCCTTCAGGGTACTCATCCACATTGTGTCTGAAGTCCATGAGGCTCAAAAACATGAAGCTGTTGAGAAATATGTCAAGGTCAGTAACATCATCATCATCAGGGTTTTTTTTTCACTAGAAAAAAAAAAAGAGGTGTTGGTTCTCATGACAGTGTGTCGAAAAAGGTTCCAGTACTCATCACAAAATGTCTAATACAGTAGAGTAAGTTGTGGACCCTTTTCCACACCTTTAGGCTTGTTGGGCATATAGGGCTAGACCTATATTTTATAGACCTATTGGGTAAAATGTTTAGCATCATGTCGATCACCTTTACTCTCCAGGACTCCACCTGGTACCCACTCAGGGCTGGGTCGACCTGGGAGCCAAGGTGTTTTCTATTACAGTAGCGCTGAAACAGTAAAAATCATCATGTTTTTTTTTTTTTTTTTTTTTTTTTTTTTTTTTGCTGTCACTAATGAGTTACTTAGGACAAATAATAAGTTTTCTGTCAGTACCCATGGTAAATGTTCCATACCTGTGGCATCTGATATCTGAAGCCATTTTTCTATGAGTTACAGTAGCATAAAACTATCATTGTTATATTTTAGCTCTTCTGGCCTCCTTGATCTTGGACACATAGTACTGCTGTAGATTTCTCTGATATTATCTTTCCATCTTGTTCTTGGTCTGACTCATGCTCTAAGACCATCTCCATAATAAAATGTGAATAATTAAAAGAAAAAAAAGTTGGGAAGTATTTAAAATATTTTTAAACTCTCATTTCATTCACATATTTCCATTAATGTCCCAACTTGAGATTTAAGATAATCGATCACTTTTGTGACCAAGTCACATAATCAAATCGTATTTACATGGAAACTTTTACCCTACCAGACCTCTGGCCCTAATTTTCGGCTATTTGCGTAGTGAGTGAAAAAGATACGTCACAGGCTTAAAATAGCTAGCCAATCGTCATCAGACCTCGTGTATAGTCTTCCTAGATGTCTGCCAGCACGTGTTTGGATTAAATTTGTGTTGTTTTACGTGAAAAAATTCTGAAAATTCACATTAAACGAGCGGCTGATGAACCAAGCACTTTGACATGAAAGTGAAGTAGGTCTAGGATTTTCACAGTCCAACAGGTGATTGATACTCTGGTTTTTTCAGACTGTGCCGAGTCATAAATTCATAAAGAATACGTTCACAGTTGAAGTGAGAGAGATCGAGACATGAGAATCTTGAAAATTATAAATCTAGAAATAGATCAAAAGTAAGAGAAGAGGGCGTGTCCCTCAAACAGCTACATCTGGTATTCACTTTGTGAAACAAGGCTGATACTGCTGAGTGGATTAGCACACGAAGGTGGAATACTGCCACTAGATGAAAAGTTAACCTATTTTCTACAATGTCTCCAAGTTTCAACTTATTCTAACCACTTGTTTGCATGTAATTAATATTTTTGTATATCATGTTGATTTTTGTGTAAATGCCCAGGAGCTCAGTTATAGGGAGCAGTTAGGTTCAGGGCCTCAGGTCTGGTAGGGTAAAGATGAAAAATTGCATATGTGCTTGTTGTCCTGGATCCAATTTCTTCTTCTTCTCAGCATTCACAGCTGTAAGCTCTGTTTAAAAGTTCTGGTGGTTCGTCCACTTCAGGACTTTGATTTTGTTCTAGAACTTGAGTTTTGCTTGCACATTCTCTTGCTGGATCCAGTGATCAGATTTACTTACATTGGACACTTAGGGACCTGCCCGGAAGTGAATTATGGACAGTTGGTAGATAAGTGAAGACTTATTTGGAAGCTGCAGAGATGTGGTTTTATAGACGAATTATAAGAATACCCTAGACGGATAAAATAAAGAGTAATGACGACGTTTGAAAGAAACTAACTCACTAAGAGAACTGATTGCCCACATCAGAAAGAGACAATCTACATTCTTGATCATGAAGAAAATTTGAGTACATTGTGACGGTGGAAAGGTTGGAGGGGAAAAGAGGCATAGGGAGACAGCAAGAAGATGCTTGACAGTATAACATCATGGCATAGATGATAATCTGTGTCAGAGTTTATTAAAGGTACATGTGACAGAAGGTTGTGGATAGACATGACTACAACATCATACATTTACTTTAGGAAGGATGACATGTTTGTTCCACATGTTTTAACTGCAGGGTAATGAAATGATTTTGTTTGGTTTATTTCAGTACATGTTCCGGCCGGACCCCATATCCAAGGCTGGAAGCAGTCAGAAGACAGTCCACGAGGAATTGGCCAAAAATTTAGCCTCAATTTTACGTCCAGCCAACACTGATCCCCTTGTGGTCACCAGATTTTTGAAGCATGCCTGGTTCTTCTTTGATGTTTTACTGAAGAGTATGACCTTGTATTTGATTGACAGAGACAGGGTGAAGGTAAACTTTGTAAAAAAATTTTTAAATTTTTTAAATTTGTGTATAATTGTCCGAGATAGAGTGAAGGTAAACTTTATAAAACTTTGAATTTGATTGACATAGAGTGGGTGATGGTAAACGTCATCAAACTTCTTCGTGTTCTTTATGTTCACTGGCTGTAAACTTGTGAAAATTCTGATTGTTTGTCCACTTCTGGACTTTGGTCATGTTCCAGAACCTGAGTTTTGCGTGCACATTCATTTAACACAGATGTGGCTTATTTTTATGCAGACTGTTGGTTCCTTGCTTCTCAGGGGGGTGCACTCCGACTTCGAAAGAAACATCCCTGTTTAGTCGACTCTTATGACATGCTAGTTAGGGGGGGGGGGGAGGGGGGTCTGTTCTTTTGTCTCTACAATGGGGCCCCAGAACACATTCAGGAAAAGCCTCTTTGTGAAACTGCTGCATTTTCTTGTTGCTATCTGCAGATGCCTCGAAATGAACGGTTCTCTGGAGAGTATCAGTATAAGCTGCAGAACCTTCTGAATGTGATTACACTTCACATAGTGCAGAAGTCCAAAGACTGCAGAGATGAGACAAAGAGTGCAAACAACAGTTTAGCAAACTTTGTGAAGGTGAGTTCATTGTTTTTTTTTTTTTTTAAACCTTGTGTGGATGTAGGTGGGTGGAGAGAAAAGAAGGGGGTAGGGGGAGAAGGAGGGGGGTTTTGATGTTAATTTTTTTTTAAAGTTAATATAGTTTGTTTTTTTTAAGTCATCATACATTCAACTCTAAATCCTCAGTAAAAAGCCATTCACTCATTTAGCTGTGTTGGTTTGGCATTGCTTCTCAGCAAAAGTAAGCTTTGTTATTTCATTTCTAGAAAGACTGAGAAAATGTCGCTGCCTACTTCATTATGTTTTGAAAATTACAAATTTAAACATTTGCTCATGATCTTGAGAGAGTGGTACAGATAAGAGTGACCAGGGGGGTCTGGTCGACACTCTACTCAGAGGAAAGAAAAGCAAGATGGACATAATATAATCAGATAACTTTTGGCACCATCCGAATTGGAACACTCTGCTATCTGCTGAAGATGAGGACAGAGTGCTTATGGGAATTTCCCAAGTGCTGTGATGTCAGTTCTGAGTTAAACACTCAGAATGTGCTCATGTCACAAATATATATGTAAATATATATCTGTCAGCATCTGTGGCTGAGGCGTTGCGAATGCGTTTTGTAATGTCGAGGTGCCGCGTTCGATCACAGGTGCGGGCCATGCGTTGGTTTCGTCAGTGGTGTCGAGAAGCCGATCGTCGAGAAAGCAGTGGCAAAACTACTGGACATAAACTTGCCTAGAAAAACCACAACAGCCACACACAAAAATGCTGAGGTTGGTTCTGCAATGTCCTGTAAAGGATACACAACCAACTTAATATATATATCTATTATTTTCAGCATTGTTTTACTCTGATGGACAGAGGCTATGTCTTCAAGCTGATCTCAAGGTACATTGAGAATTTCAACCCTGGTGATAGCAAGGTATTTTTGTTTTGTTTTTAAATGCTTTAAGTCTCATGTATGTTTGGCCTACTGCAGAATACTTCTGTTGGACATTCTTCAAAGTCACACAGAGAATCACTGCACAAATATTGTTTTAACCCTTTGGAGACTGAGCTTTTTTTTTTGGAGTTTTAGTTCTAAAAAGACAAAGACTTCAGGGAATAATTCTCTTAGTTTACACACAAAAAATGATTAAAACATTAAGCGCGTAATTAACAATAACAACATTATATATATATTTGGGGAGGAAAATGAATGAACTAACAGAATATGTGTTAATCAAACTGAAATCTCAACATTTATATAAATTAACTATTATGATTTTGATTTGCATAATTTATGCAAGCATTTTTTTAAAACTTGGGATCAAACATGACTAACCTGTGTGAATTTTTTTGTTGGATGAAACCTAAATAAGTCCTAAGACTTGTGTTTTGGCGAAAAAAGACCCAAGGAGACTGTTCAAACACTTTTGACACATGGTTCTACCAATTTTCATGCCTTCTGCTATGTTTCGGTTGCTATGATGCAACAGGCCTTTTTGCCGTCATTAGGCACGGGTAAGCCCACAAAAAAATTGCTGGTATCTTCTTCTTTTTCTTTCGTTCGCCTAAAATAAGTTGTCTATATCAGCAGTTTTGTCTCTTGTATAAATTTCACTGTCGTTAGTTCATTCAGTGGTCCATAGAGTTTTTGTTCCACTGTTGTTCTTTCTTTTCCAAAAGGTTTGCCTTAATGTGTCAAAATCGGTGCAGTCCTGGAGTACATGCTCTGCTGTCTGGGGCACATTTCCACAGGTGCACATGGCTGATACACCTATCTTGAGTTTTGTGTACATGTGGTTATGTAATCGACTAGCTGGTATGAAAACCTGCCAGCCAATCTCAAGGCTTTTATTTCACAGGACTGACCGATGTCCAGCTGTCTTTTTGGCTAGTTTGCATTGGGCTGATATTTCGGCCACGTCGTCTCCAGAGGGTTTACTTCATCTTCTTCTTTTAAAAAATGCATGAGTTATAAACTTAATAATGTTCTTTGCTGACTGAGATCAGTAATCTACATTTGTGTAAGTATTACTTCTTGTCATTAAAAAAAAAAAAGAACCCATAAATGTCAGTATGATTGACACCTGAGACAACAGACAGATCATGTCCTCCAAGACTGTCCTAAATACAACACATCAAGGCAAAACTTTTGGCCAAGATAAACATCGGTGTGAGTCAAACTTTACGGCTCGCTGAATGAATTACAAAAGACAGTTATGTGCATACTAGAGACAACACTGCAGATATAGATAATCTCTTTCAAGCGAACAAAAGAAGAAGAAGAAGAAGTATGACATTAACACAAGCTACTCAACTAGCAAAAGACACAACTACATATAACTCCTCTCTGCAACGCTTTACAGCATCAGCAGCAGGACAAAAAAAGAAGAAGATACAAAATTTTGTCTTGAATTTGAAGGGGCTATTTCTTTATACCACCAGTAATTTCTCTTTGATACTCTTGCATTTTTAAATTCAGGCACTCCATGAGTTTAAGTTTGAATTTCTGCGCATAGTCTGTAGCCATGAGCACTTCATCCCTCTGTCGCTGCCGCTGATGAGACGAGGAATGGTTAAGAATTTCAAAGGTGAGCATTCGCCCACAAATATTTCATTATTATATATTTTTTTCTAGTTCAGACTTCTTCAGTTATCCTTTATATTGTTTGTGGATTCATTGTTTGAAACACATTTTAAAGAATGATATTTCTTTTGGAGTGCTTGCTTTAAATCCATTTCCCTTCCTCCTTTTCTTCTTCTTCCATTATCTTTGTCATATCCTGATCATTTAGCATTTTGGTTATATGACTTATGACTTTGTTAGATTTAGAAAGACTAGGAGCAAATTGAGAAGTTTTAGCTTTTAATGGTATATATACCACATACAACAGTGAGCAGGAGACAAACAAACAAAGGAGCACTGGAAAATAATGTGTTGACTAGAAAGATCACTGGTAGAAGAGGCAGAGGTAGACCAAGAGAAACAGTGACGGATGGCTTAAGACAGTTGCATGGAGGAACATCATAAGAGGAATTAATCAAGAAAACTTAAGACCGAGATCTGTGGAGTTAAACATGAATGCCTTACAGATGGCAAGGTACTTGATGATGATATTGTCTTTATAAGTTAAGAATGGGTTATTGAATTAAGAAGTGACATTATAGCACTAAAGACATTTCCACAAGCGCTCTTTCCCCATCTTCAGACGCATATGCAGAGTTTCAGTTCTGTTGGTACCGGTGACCAATTTGATTGTGTGTCCCTCTCACGCTCTTCCCCAGAGTGTTGTGTGCCATCCAGATCCCCTGATCACTCCTTGCCATGCTATTCTCTTCAGACAGTGATGGTTCGTTGTGCCTCCACACCGTTTACCCGCTCCCAAAGGACCCTTTTCATGCATCAGTTTACCTCAGAGGGATGCAGAACCAGCCAGTCTAGCTGCCTGCTAATTTTCCTACACACCGATATGCCTTGGAACAAAATAAAAAGCGCTTATTACCCGGGACCTCTGAAGCGATGCTAGTCTCTTTGCATGGAGCATACCTGTATTCACCTTTCTCACCTTCCTCTGTGAATCAATTACCATCATGGCATGTGTGTACAGCTGATTCTCAAGCCAGCAAAAGGCTGCAGTGACTGCCTCCACCTCCATTCTTAGACTAGATGATGTCGTATCTTATGACAGGCTATGTTGCAGTAAGCGACATCCATTCAATTTTGCTGTGAACCCCCTTACACTTCTTCTGCCTCTTGATAAAGAGCCATTTGTATAAATAATAGCATCACATGTCACGAATCATTTGAAGAACTTATTATGCAGTGTCTGCTGGCCAGTTTCAACACATGTGGCCTTATGGGATTAGAAAATCTGATAGTTGCTCTGACATTTTGATCCTCTTCTTTCCTCTCCTCATATTTCTAATTGTATCTTCAGCTTGCACCATCCAAGACCTTCCTCTTTTCTGCCAGTAACTCTTATCTCTATCCAGACTTCATACAGAAGGTGCTTCTCATTCTGAGATCTGACTTTGCTTGCAGCACTTTGAACCTAACTGTAATAATCGACATGCAAGTATATATCACATACATACTGCTGAGGTATTTCTTGTACATCCTAGAATTACCCTCATGGCTTCTGTGACTTCATCATTCTGTATGTGTTCTTGTTTTATCAGCTGACTTTTAGATATGGCAAGCATTCCAAGTCTATAATCTGCCAAAAGGATCACATGCTAGAACAGTGTGAATAACTTTCTTTTTTCTCCATGTTTATTGCTGCCTTAATTGTGAGTGCATTGAGTGCTTTTTTTGCATCTGCCTCCACATGATAGTCACTCAAACCAATTAATATTGCTACCGAAGGCAGTCATGCTTTTAATGTGCTGTTGTTAATGTACAAGTGGAACTCATACTCCTGCCCTGCCGCCCACCATGCAGTGAATGAAACATATAAGATTTTAACAGCTGTTTTACAAAACATCCCTTGTAGGGCATATGCTGCTGCCCTATATTGTTGGATGAGTCAACATTTGATGGGTTATTTGGTGAATGAATTAAGTGGTTTGACCATCTAGTGAGAATGCAGACAGAACAAACTGCATCTCTTTACAGCAGAACATCTGAGAGGAAGACCAAGAGAGATGTGAATAAATGGTGTTGCAGAAATCTGCAAAAAGGTGAACAAATCCATCACCCAAGCCACCCGAAAAGCGCAAGATAAATACAGAAAACCACGACACTGGGCTGCAACCTGGTATCAGTGAGAAGACAAAAGAAGATTTGGTGAATTTCCTGCCAGTCACTTTTACTTCCCAGGTACCCATTTTATGCTGGGTTCACCTGAAGCCTATCATAGTGATAGCAGTTTTTTATTTGTATATTATTATTTTTCTGTCAGCTCTGTTTTTATAATTAGCTTTTCAGAGACCTGCACGAATGCTTTTGTATCCATGAAATGATACCTGTTCTTCTGTGTATTCAAATTTTTTTTTTTTAGACCTTCGCTTGAAATCAATTTTCTCTTTTTCTTCTTTTTCTTGTTTAAAGTAAAAGTAAAGGACCCTTTTCCACGCCTTTAGGCGTATAGGGCATATAGGGCTAGACCTATATTTTTATAGACCAATCGGCACAAGATGGGTGATGGGGTCAGCATCACGCCGGCCGCCTTTACTTTCCCGGGACTGCACCTGGTACCAACTCAAGGCTGGGTCGACCTGGGAGCCAAGGTCATTTTTTAAAAAAGTCCGGCACTGCCAGAGCGAACCTACGACCTTCCAATCTGCGACGAGCGTCTAGCCGCTCCGCTACGGCGACTCCCTTCTTCTTGTTTACCAGCTGAAAACTCCGGCAGAATGTTCTGGATGTTTATCCACTTCTGGACTTTATTTAATCTTCTTCCAGAACCTCAGTGTTGCAGGCCCATCCATTTGACAGATCTGTCTGATTTGTATGCAGACTGTTGATTCCTCACCTTTGTGGCAGATGCCTCTCCAATGCTAGAAGAACCATCCCTCGTTTGTGGACTCTTATGACATGCTTGTTAGGGATCAGCAAGTCTATTTTTATTTTGTTCTGCACAATTTCCTGTGTGGATTCCTGTGCTCCCATTATGGTGGGAAACATAAAATAGACCACTGCCCCTTAAACCAGCATGTCGAAAAGTCTACTAATTAGTGGCATTTCCTTTAAAGTCGGAGTGCATCTGCCTGAGAAGCAAGGAACCAATAGTCTGCATACAGATAAGCTAGATATGTAAAACTCAAGTTCTAGAGCAAGTCTCAAAGTCCAGAGTGGACAAGCAGCCATAAATTTTCCGCCGAAGTTCAGTTGTATTCTGCATTATTGTCATCGCCATTATGTTCTTCAATATTCTTTTTTGTGATCATAATTCATCTTCTTTTCGCTTACTTTTGGGAGCCGCCGTGGTCTAGCAGCTAGATGCTCGCCTGCGGATCTTAAGGTCGTAGGTTCTGTTCCAGACGAGGGCAGGATTTTTCCTTCACAAGTTACCCTGGCTTACAGGTTGACCCAGCCTTGAGTGGGCACCAGTAACAGTCCTGGGAAGTAAACTCGGCCGGTGTAATGCTGACCACATCACTCACCAAATGCTGTTTGGTCTATAAAATATAGGTCTAGCCCTATATATCTAATACGCCTCAAAGGCTTGGAAAAGGATCTTTTACTTTACTTCACATTGAAAAATCTTTACTATATTTGATTTCTTTCATCGTATTTTTTTTGAGAACATTTAGTCTTTCATCTTTTTTTTTTCTTTTCAAAGAACATTTAATTTTTACCTTGTTTATTTAAAGAACATGTAGCATCCAATGAGCGTAAGTTAAATTTCCCTTGTATCAGGCAGCTAGACATATACTGCTTTTCTCCGTATGTTATGTGCATTACTCTATCATTTATCACTACCACATTAACTCATGTAACAATGTAATGCAACAAAAATGTACCTTTGTGCTCGTATATTATCATCTTCAACACTGTCGTTATTATTAGTCATTATTATTTCCATTTACATGACATTGTCTTAAATAGAATAAGAGTTCTTGTTTTCTGGAACACCCTGCAGACGATAATGTCATACTTGGAAAATTAAGTCCTTATCAGATAAATAATGAAGGAACGAACAAACTTTATTTTCAAAGGGTTACGAATTGGGCACGCAGGCCCATCTGACATTCGGCCCTTCTAAGCACTCATTTTTCAGAGTACCAATGCCTGTTATCAATAAGGCATATTATGGATATAATAAAGAAATATGCATTATAGAATAATGCATACACACATCATGTGTACACAATCTTTCACATTCACACACACGTATATATACTCTTACATTCTCATACAAGCACATTCATATACAGACATACCTAATACATACATACATGCATCTACACACATACACAAACAGAAAAGACACACACATACACATATTGACATACATGCACACACACATTCATTCCATACATACACACCTACACATGCATGCATGCATACACACACATACAATCACATGTACAGAAAAAAGAGGATTGTACTAGGACAAGTTGAGAGCAAGAACAGAGATTTTTTCTTTTATAAAATTAGCTGCGAATTGGGCATTTAGGTTTGCTTTATTTTCTGCCCTAGATGTCAACAGTTATATCAGTTTTAAATTATTATTATGATGTTAACAAATAATTTGCTACTTTTTCTCAATAGTGAAACCAAAGATACAAGTCACAACCTATTTAAAAAATATAGAAGCTAATAGAAAATGTTAAAAAATTGTTAAAGGTGGATTCGGTCAACATTTATATTTCTGAAGAACTAAAACAATGGTTGCGAATCAAGAGGTGAGGAAAAGACGCTGGGACTGGCTAGGACACACGTAGAAAAACCTTTCAGTATAACTACAAAATACTTGTTCTCAGACCCACAGGGCAAAGGAGGGAAAAATGAAACAGAAAATACAAAGAGAAGAGAATAAGAGACATGGATATTATGCAGAGGTCATGAGCTGCAAAACAGGCAGAGGATAAGAGGGTTTGGCATGAATTGGCTTAAGGCCTATCCTCTGTGGAGGTAAAAACATTAAAGAAGAAGACATTAAAACATAAATACAAGTAAAGGGTTCTTCACACACCAGTGGCACATGGGGCATATAGTGTTGAACTCATATTTTTATAGACTGATGGGCATTCACTGGGGATTGCCTTTACTTCCAGTGATATTAGCTGGTACCAGGACTTTTTTCCCTAGGATAAAAATACTGGCACTCACCACAAAATGCCCAGGGGAGGGGGAGGGGGGGTGTGTGTGTGCAGATATGCACCACAAAGTGTCACAGCAGCACTGGAAAAATGATGCCTAAATAAGGTGCAGGTACTGCATACCATTGCGCACCACCATAAAACAGCCACGGCTGGTAACCATTTGAGGCTGGGTCAACCTGAGAGCCTTTTTCATTTATATTTTACCAAATTCACCTGAGGTGGTGGGTTTTAAACCCAAGATCTTCAGGCACAACATATTAAAGAGCATACATAAAATAATCCCCTTCACTACTCTCATTTGCATGGCTGTGAATTTTCACAAGCTTTAAAGGTTAAAAGGTTAAAGTTGAGAGGAACAACTTTATTACACCAGGTTTTAATCCCAGATGGCTCTGTGTCTCTTCGCAGAATGGCTAGCACAAACAACAAATTCTGTTGTTCTGGCAATGATCCCCATGGATCTCGGTAACAGTTTAACTCGTGAAGTGTATGGCACAGCCATGAAATGAACCCATGACATTCAGACTGCGAGGCAGATGACTTGACCACTTCACTGTGGAGACCCTCCCAAAGAGCGGGAGTGTATTGCACCCAACAAAATTCGTAAATGTTGCTTTCCTAGTATTCAATCAAAGAATCCATATCATAACAGTAGCCACTCTCTGATACCTTGGTTTTCATTAAACTATTATTGATTTTGGTTACATAATTGTTTTACTGTTCTGCACTAAAATTGACTGCCAGTTTATGAAATCTCTTGCTTTCAGAGATCAAATTGGAAGGTAAAAATATTTTTTTTTTTTTTTTTTTTTTTAAATATCACTTTCTTAAACTTTAAAGGGAATATTATGCTTTTGCACATTTTTGGTTGCCGTACACTACTGATTTTGTTTGCACAAATCTGTTAACCTCTTAATTCTTCTCCGTGATTTGCATTAGTTTATTTTATAGTTTGTTGTAGTGTTTGCTACTAGTATTTTTTTAAATTTTTTGTTTGTTTACAGTACCTAATGTTTTAATTTTGACCTTGAGTTCTCTAGTTTAAGTTTGTCTGGCCAGCATGCATTCCAAAAAACACCGAAAGCTTTAGAAAATGAAGTGAAGATACAACTAAATGGAAACTTGACTAGTAAATTTGGTGGAAATGTTGTCAACTATGCAACCCATTAACTACTGAGCATTCAGTTGCCTAACAAAAGCATAAGTATCTAACAGATTCTGAGGTAAATAATGTAACTATTTTTTTTTTTAATTCAGCTATTCTTCTTCTTCTTCTTCTTCTTCTTCTTGAGCATTCCGAGAAGTTTATTGCTGCAGATGTTGCCCACCATCATTCATCTCTCAGGTTGGCCTTATCTTTCCAGTTGGTGACACCAAGTGTTTGCAGCTCTGTCTGGACGTTATCTCTCCATCTTCTTCTTGGTCTGCCTCGTGGTCTATGACCATTCATCTCCCTTGTGTATACAGAGTTCAGCCGATTTTTTTATTTAATGCAACAACAGAATGTATCACTTTGTGTGCAGACATTTGTTCCTTGTCATGATAAAAGCCTTTCAAGAGCAATATTCACTTTTTGTTTTGCTAAAAGTAAAAAATTAATAAAAAAGAATCTGTTTCTATGTCTTAATCATCATCATCTTCTTCTTTGCTGTCACTGGCTGTAAACTGGAAAGTTATGTTTTTTTCTTTCCATTTCTGGACTTTGATCTTGTTTCAGCACTTCAGTTTTGCATGCACATTCATTTTACAGATCAGGCTTATTTGTGTGTAGACAGTTGGTTCTTTACTTTTCAGGCAGAAACACCCCAGCTTCAAAGGAAACAAACTTAATTAGTCACCTTTGATGACATAATTGTTAGTAGGCAGCAGGTTTGTTGTGTCCCCAAGCACTCATTGAAGCACACAGGCTGTGGATGATCAATACCTTATTAGCTGGGGGCTGCCCAGCTTGAGGCGGGCGGTAGCTGATCAGTGACATTCAAAAATGTCTCCCACAGTCAGAGGCAACTTGTGGCGCCCTCATCTGTGCCAGTTGACAAGGACTTATAACCCATAACTGCTGCCTCTCAATTTCTTCCTGAGACCAGTTAAGACCAGGGGTGAAGTTCCTCCTCTCCATAGCACAAGCCTGGGCAGTATTGTAGAGACCATATGCTTCCCGTGCATCATGATATCTCATTTGACTGGCCTTGTTTACTCCAGAGGAAAGGTAACAACAGTACGTTTAGAGCAAAACAGGCTGCAGAAGCTGCCAGATAGAAGAGCAGTGCTTTATCTGTTCATCTATCAGAGCTTCCTTCCTAGACCAGCCAAGGTTAAGGGCCTGGTCTGTCCTGCCATAACATAAAGTTTTCAGGTTGCATTTCCTCTTCCTAGGATAAGGCTAGTATCCTCTCCAATGCTCTCTCCCGCCCAAAGCCGTTGGCACAATCTGGATGCCACCAAACATTCGTCATGAACAGAAGATGGGTACTGTCAAATGGTAGCTCAGTCATATCTGACCAAGACCTGTCAACCTACTTCTACATGATATGTCACATATTAACATAACAGTTCATGCTGCAATGGAGGAAGCAGTGCACAAGCCAGTCATATTTATAGGTTTTTAGCTTTCTGCTTTGCCATCACATACATAATAAATGGTTTCTGTACGTACTTAAGATGCAGAGAGACAGAGAGTATGCCTACGTGCACATCTTTTTCTTCAATTCAGTGATGGGATTTATTTTGGCTTTGTTCATTACTATGGTGTTGATTAAATCTGTTGAGTATGTTTATATATTTAATACACATACACAACATATGCCTTCATTTTTTTTAAGTTAATTTAATTCTGTTATATTTGTTGTGAAAGAAATATTTAACCTTGCTGCAGTTTCTGAAAGAGTAATTGATTACTTCTGTTTGTGTATTGTGATATAAATATTAAACTTGTGTGTATATTTTGTGCGAGTAATGTTTAATATCTCTCTCTCTGCATTTGTTGTGACAGTAATATTGTGTGTGTGTTATACACAATTTTTTTTGTTGTTGCTTTTCTGCATATATTGGGAAAGTAATATTTAGCTTCTCTGCAAATTTGAAAGCAATATTTAGCTTCTGTGTGTATATTGTGAAAGCAGTATTTAGCTTCTCTGTATATATTGTGAATGCAATATTTAGCTTCTCTATATATGTTGTTAAAGTATTATTTCACTTGTATGCGTATGTTGTGAAAGTAATAATTAACTTCTCAATGTATGTTATGAGCCTTATATTTAACTTCTCTCTATATGTTGGGAGAGTAAAATGTTATCTCTCTGTGTATGTTACAACAGTAATATTTAACTTATGTGTATGCTGCAAGAGTAATGTTTAATTTCTCCGTATAAGCTGTGAAAGTCTCTGTGTATGTTATGAGAGTAATATTTAACTTCTCTGCATTTGTTGTGAGTGTGATTATATATACACACATATGCAGAGAGAGAGAGAAAGAAAGAAAGTTTTATATATATATATTAAACTTTAATGTATGATGTATGGGTAAAGTATTGCATTTCTCTGTCATATCTGGTATGGGTAGTGAGTGTATAATTGAAGTGGCAAGATAGAAGACAAAACTCACCAGTGTATTTGCATATGAGTGTATGGGGACAGACTCTCTCTCTCGCTCGCTCTCCCTGTCTCTCTCTCTCTCTCTCTCTCTCTCTCTCTCTCTCTCTCTCTCTCTCTCTCTCTCTCTCTCTCTCTCTGCATATGTGTGTGCACTTGTCATATTGGTGCAGCACACTGTGTCTGTGTGGGTCTGTGAGTTTGCATGTAAAATGGTGTGGTGCTAAGAAAAAAAGCAAGATGTCACCTATTCTGTTTCATATCATTATGAATGATCTCCCTTGCTTGTAGACACAAGAATGTGACTGTTTTAAACCACATCAGTAAAACATTAGCAGCACTTTCTCTATCTACACAATATGTAGTGTTGATGAAGCTTATTCTTGCCGCTCATGTATGTGTGCATGTTATATGTTCTTGGTCTTTTTTTCTTTCTTTCCTACGTAAAATTAAAAATCTTACTGCGTTTTTGTGCCATTCTGGTTTCCAACATTCAGAAGAGGTTTTATCTGTGGTACCATTTAAATTGTAATCTATCATAATTTTTTTGTTTTCTTTAGAGGAATACTGTGTATGCATTTATTGTTTGTTTTTCTTTCTTTTTTTTTTTTTTTTTGCCAGTGTGAAAAATAATTATTTTGTAATAAATAATAAATATGAAGGGGAACCACAAAAATACATAACTAAATATATAATAAATAAATGATAATTTAAAAAAAAAAAATAAAGATACTGTTTTCCTGCATATCATATGTGATGTTGATATCGTTTTAAGGCAAAATTAGATAAATTATAGAAATGAGTCATTTCCTGACTTAATATCTTGCTTGATTGGCTAGAAGTCCTCTAGAAGACTTAAATTCTCTGTTGACATTCCTATCAGTTTACTCAGCTAGTTTTGATACTTTCTTCTTGATGAAGGGTCATCTCTAAGGAGACTGTGTTGCAGAGCTCTCCTTTCCCTATGGACAAGATCCATTATGGATTGCTACACCAGGGCTTGGACTTCACATCTTCTTCTTCTTTCGTATCTTCATATCTGCAATGTTGTCTCTAGTATAAACTTCACTTTCTTTGCAATTCAGCGAGCCGTAAAGTTTGACTTCTACCGATGTTTCATATCTGAGGTATGTGGAATCTTTAAAAAAAAAAAAAATGGGCGAGACAAGGGACTTACTCCAGTCTCTATATAGGCTGTACCATGGAGAGGTGCACTACAGTCTCGACCAGCTTAATACCTGTGTGTATCAGAGAATAGACGAGTCATTGCTAGACCCTATCCAATTGTCTGTTTTCCTGAGGCCGTCATTTATTATCTGCCCCTTTCTAGACCAAAACACTTCCATTTTTTGTTTTAGTCCTAAGGGATTGTCTTCCTTTGTCCAAAGATTTTCTATTGCTAATTTTAAATATCAAATTGTGTCTGTTGTTTAGATCTGAAGCACGACTATTGCCTGTCGGATGAGTACAGAAAAAACCATTATCTGGTTGGATTGCTCCTGTTTGAGCTGCGGCTGGCAATGACTGAACAACGAGCTATCAGACGGTGTGCAATCACAGTCTTGAGGAACCAGCTAGCGAAACATTCATTTGATGATAGATACACCTCCCAGGTGGGTCATTACTGCCATTATGACTTCTGTTCCGCTCGTGTACAGTAAACAGTAAGGGGCCCTTTACAGACCAGTCATGCAGGTAGCTTGTGGTCTTCGACTCATCTTTTTATTTTTTAAACCAATCAGCATTCGACGAGGGGTGTGGTCACCATCACAGCAGTCCATTACATAGAAAACCTTAAGGGAGAATGGAGGGAAGGGGGTTGGGTGTGTGGTTTCCCCCACCTCTCCTGCTACTATATATATTTTCTGGTCTAAAAAAAGGGGTGTGGGGGACGGGCCTCAGGGGACCTAATCGTCAGTAAAGAGCCTAATAATAAGAAACAAAATAATTCTGCGCCGAAGGGTAAATAAATAAAATAATAGTTTTTAAATAATGTGTAAACATATATTTTTAATTAGCATTTATTTATATGGTTAAAGTTGCTGCACAGCTTCCTCATACAATTATTGGGGCCTAAGCCCCTAGTTTTCCAATGCCCCTATGCCAACCACCTTTACTTCCCAGGTCATTACCTGGTAACAATTGTACGTTTTATTGCCTGAGAACCATTTGCTGTCCTATATTCACATGGAATTCCTCCTCATCCCTGGCAGTCTTCTTCTCCTCTTCCTCTTCTTCTTCTTCTTCTGCTTCTTCTTCTCCTTATTGTCCTCCTCCACCACCACCACCACGTTCACCAGCTTTAAATTCTGGCACAAAGTTCTAGTTGTTCATCCACTTCTGGGCTGTGGTCTTGTTCCAAAACTTTAGTTTTGTGTGCACATCCATTTTAAATATCTGGCTTATGTGTGTGCAGATTGTTGGTTCCTGGTCTCTCTGGAAGATGCACTTTTAGCTTAAAAGAAAACACCCCAAATTAGTTACTTCCGGTGATATGCTTGTTAGGGGAGTGAGTCTGTTTTTCCCCCCCAAAAATGGGACTCCATAACCTGCACAGGGAAGTCCTGCCAGTGAAATAAAGTGTACAGCTGACAGTGGTAGGAGTAGTGTTGCTGATTATCCAGTTTTGACAGTTGCAGTTGTTACATTAATAATGATTGTTATCAGATGTTGTGTTTACTCACTTCTGCTATATGGTGTAGAGACCTGGACAGTGAACAAGCAACTAGAAAATCCAATCAAGTCCCTGGAGATGTGGATATACAGAAGAATAGGTTGTATTTCTTGGAAACAAAATCATTTAAGTACAGAGTTCTATAAAAAAAATGGAATGAAAAGAAAATTGCTCGACAGACCTAAAAACAGTAACAAGTGAAATATGTTGGCCATATTTACAGAGGTAACACTAAATAGAGCGCTGGAACCCATGGAGGGAAGAAAGGAAGAACAGAGGTGGGAAGGGAAAGTTGTAATCTTATTACATGACGCAGTGACCTAGAATATGGGAGGGACTATCATTTCACATTCCTGTGGTAGTTTCTGCCCAGTGATTGATTACCTTTGTTTTGTTTGTCCTACCCAGTCCCAGCAAGGGAGGATTGCTGCCTTGTACCTGCCACTGATCGGAGTGTTGTTAGACAGCAAGAACCAACTGCTGCAGATCTCTTCCAAATCCATGCCTACCCCAACACCAACCCAGAATGGTGATGTCCACTCCAGGTAAGACTGCTTATTTTGTGCTGAAGATTGATATCATGGGGAGATTTACCTCCTGCATTTGCCTCACCATATTTTCTGCTGTTTGCATACATCTCACCATATTTTGCACCACAAATTGATACAGATAGATGTGCTGTTTGCATTCATCTCACCATATCTTAACCTACAGCTAATTTTTTTTTTATGGATTCTTTCAAAACTTTTTTTTGCAGCAATTTTGTGCTACAGATTGACAAAGAGTTAAAATTAACCCTCTACATTCATCTTAACACTCACAGTGGCTTCAGAATTCTTAGTTGAGTTTATGTCCCTTGTTTCTGTCTTACTTTTATACATGTATAGGGTCTCCTCGACTTACAACCAACCGAGTTTCATTACAACTGTAAGGTTGAAAGTAAAACTGGTTGTCAGTCAGATTTATATTTTTCAACACTATTTCCATTAAAACGGGTTATAACGGTTGTACATAAAACATAAAAATGCGATCTATCTACATACAATTATTGTACGTAAAACACAAAAATGCAATCTGTCTCCATATAATTATTGAACATAATGTGAAAAATAAATAATTTGCACTCTATTGCAACAGTTCTTGGGAACTTTTTGATCTTACCAGTTAGGTTACCTCACTTTCTTTACTTATTTTATATTACTCTCTCTCTCTCTGTGTTTATGTGTGTGAATGTGTGTTTGTTTTTGTTAGCAGCCGAAGGGGACAGAATGATCAATCAATTGAATCAGGCAAAATCAGACAAGCTACTTGCAGCAGAATGTTTATAGCAAATATCTGTATGAAAGGCACCAGGACACCGCCATGATTTCTAAAGAATAGTTGAGGGACTGCTTGTGTGGGTTCCAGGGTCCCGTTTTAAGAGGAAAGAAAAAGAATAGACTTCACTGCCCCCTAACAAATATATCATAAAATGTGGCTAATTAAATGGTATGGTAGCATCACTAATGAAGAGCTTTGGGAGACAAGGAAACAGGTTCCAGTGGATCAAGAGGTAAAGAAAAAATGCTGACGGGGGATAGGACACACACTCTGAGAAAACCTGAGACTAGAGAGAAGTTAAAAAGATGGGAAGGACGTGGGGATAGCTGCATGCGATAGCGATGTATAGAACAATTTGGCGTGAGTTGGTTGAGGGCCTATACTCCATTGGGGGTTAAAAAAAGGCAAAAGAAGAATTAGGATGTACTATAATCGGATGTGTCGGGTCAAAAGGTGCAGAATTTGCAACCTGGCTGTAAACCACAACACAGCTTTCAACTGCCCTTTTAAGGGCAAATAGAGAAATATAAATGTATGGGCAGTCTGGAAGCTAAGAACTTGCATACTAGTCTGTGGACTGAATAGCCCAACTTGACATGTATCTACCCTTGTCCTTATTTGATAAGCCCTACCAAGGTGTACACTTATCCTAGCACATCTATTGTTTTTCTGGAGGCACGTAAGTTGTTTTCCATCAATAAGGAGTTCAGTGAGGTATCTTATTTAAGCATTGTTCTTGTGTTGCCATTTGTGGTTTAGGCCTAATGCCGGGGTACCGACTTCAATCCCAGCTGCGGATAGTTTGTCTTGCATTCGTTTTGACAGTGGTACCGAGAGCTCATCATTCAGAAAGCAGTGGCAAACTACTGAACCTAAAATTTGCATAGATAAACCGCTACAGTAAAAAAAAAAAAAAATGCCGGGGTCAGTTCTGCAACGTCCTGTAAAGGATACGTAACTAACTTTTTTTTTCTTTAAACTTGTGAGGAGCGACTGGTCAAACAGTGTAGAACACTGGTCTCATGCTAGAGGCCCAGGTTCGAATCCTCTCTAAGATTGGGGATATTTTCATTGGGGGCAGAAATAAAATCCTTTCCTGCACAGTCCATGGCAACAGCACTAGCCATGGTGCCCTAAATCCTCAGTTTCAAAGACTGAAGTGGTAATTGCAGGCTGTAATGGGAGTTTGGTATGCAACTCACCCACATTGGACGGCAGGATACTTTGTAGCCATATAACCTCAGTATCTTGTTTTTTTTTTCTCTTCCACCATTTACCTCAGCGAGGTGTTGAGGGGGAAAGGGGGGGGGGTGGGGGGGGGGGGGGGGGGGGGGGGGGGGGGGGGGGGGGGGGGGGGGGGGGGGGGGGGGGGGGGGGGGGGGGGGGGGGGGAGGGGGGGGGGGTGTAAGGATCTTATCTTTTGTGCACTTTTTCCAATGTAAAAGCAGTTGTTTATTTCTGTTAGGTTGCTCCTGAAAGTGTCGCTCCATCTCTTATATGGTCTTCCCCTTGCTCTGTGTTCATTATATTCCTTTAGCTTGGCTCTATGTGGCAGTTGGTACCCCCCCCCCCCCCCCCCCCCCCAATAATGGGGTCCCGAAAACCACAGGTAAGAGTGGTTTTTCCAATACATTGTACAAGCTGATGTCCATTTCTGTTAGGTTGCTCCTGATGGTGTCACTCCATCCATGTGGTCTTCCCCTTGCTCTGTGTCTACTAGTTGACTTTAGCATGGCTCTCTGTGGCAGTTGATACCAGGGCATTTTCGTCAAGTACCATCTCATTTGTTGTTCTTTAATGAATTTTATGACTGGCTTCAGTCCTAGCCTTCTTCTAATTTCTGTATTCCTGATTTGATCTCTTCTTGTCACACCGGCAGCTCTCCTTGGACATCTCATCTCTGTTGTTACGATCTTCCACTCATTAGTTGTAGTAAGGGTCCATGTTTGGCACCGGTAGCTCAGTATAACTGATTTATACAGAGTTTCTAGAATTTTGCTCCTGGGATTTATATCTAAATACTGGCTCTTTGAATCACTGGTTGTAGTCTCTCGAGCGGAAGTCCCGGAAGGAGAACATTTGTGTTTATAAAGTCAAGCATCGTAGAGTATAATATTTGTCTGTCTTGCCAGGTCTGATGTAACCAAGTCTCAAGTAAGCTTGGCTAAAGGTCAGAACTCCCCAGCCCAGCCGGCCACCCCGGAGACACAGAAGAAAAAGGATCCGGTGGTTTTCTCCATGATTTCAGGAACAGGTGAGAGGACGGTCAAGGGGACCAATTCATGATGTAGTTTATACATTTTTTTCATTCTTACTTGTTTTTTCAGTGCCCCATTGTTAGTTTGGGGGGGGGGGGGGGGGGTAAACACACCCTACACCCCTTTCCCAAGCATGTCTATAAGGTGACTAATTATCTATGTTTCCTTTAAAGTCAGGGTGCATCTGCCTGAAAGGCAAGAAACTAACAGTCTGCATAAAAATAAGCCAGATCTGTAAAATGGATGTGCATGCAAAACTCAAGTTCTGGAACATGATCATAATCCAGAAGTGGACGAACGACCAGAGCTTTCTGCCAGAAGGTTGTTAACACAAAGAAGATGAAGAAGCATTTGTCAATTGCATTTATCCTAAGCATGGTGTGTCTGTCTATCACACCTGAAAGTGTCTCCCTTTGTTTCCAGTTTCCCTATGTGCTTTCATATCCAGTGCATCTTAGGTGTCTTGTATCCACTTCTTTAGAGGTCTGCCTCTGACTTGTTTTTCTGAGACTGTATCCTCCACCACCGTTCTCTCCAGGCCATCATGAGGTCAAATGTGGCCAAAGTACTACAGCTTTCTGGACAGAATGCTGTTTATGAGCCAGTTCTCCTCACTGTTCAGATCATTAAGAATGTTGGTGTTTTTTTTCTTTCTTCTTCTCGGTCCTTGGTGTTCTAAGATTGTATCTGTATGAGGCTGTGGTGAGAGGAAAATGGCCTTCTACCCTTTATGTTGAACTTGGGATCACTGTGTTGATGAGCTAGCATGTTAGCTAAAGTGATACATAGTTCAGATTTGCCAAACATTGGATTTGTTCATTGTCATCATCAGTGGCCTTGCCAGCTGGCGTAGGTGTTCATGAATCTCCACAGATTGTGGTCTTTGGTGTTCTGGATCAATTCCACTAATGATATTACTTCCTGCCACCATATTAAGCCATCCACAATCATTTCCCTTGATCTGCCTCCACCTCTTTTACCAGTGATCTTTCCAGTCGTCACAATATTTCCTAGTGCTAATTTTCTTATCACATGACCAAAGAACTTTTTTTGGGTCTCCTTGTCATTGTTGTATATAATGTTCGACTTTCATTAGCCGAATCCAGGCATTCATTGGGCTAGTTAGACTGTTATTTGTGCCTTTTGGCTGACACATCTGCTTCTTCCGGACATTTGTTGGCCCAGTTAGACTGTTATTTGTGCCTTTTGGCTGACACATCTGCTTCTTCCGGACATTTGTTGGCCCAGTTAGACTGTTATTTGTGCCTTTTGGCTGACACATCTCCTTCTTCGGGACATTTGTTGGCCCAGTTAGACTGTTATTTGTGCCTTTTGGCTGACACATCTCCTTCTTCCGGACATTTGTTGGCCTAGTTAGACTGTTATTTGTGCCTTTTGGCTGACACATCTCCTTCTTCCGGACATTTGTTGGCCCGGCTAGCTTCTCTTAGAGATTCACTCCTTAATGCCATGTAATCATCTGTGCTCTTTCTAGATACAGTTGCTATACCCGTTGTCCACCCAGAATAACTAAACTCAAGGAAAAGCATGGGCAACACATGGACTCCTATCAAAGGAACTTCCACAGACCACTCAAAAGCTTTCTTTTTTCCCTGCTTCTGTCTCATGTTTTTCATGTTCAGCGTGTCTCCTGTATCCTTTATCCGCTTGTCAGCCGCTGCTTCTTCATCCAGGAGTTATATTTTCTATGTTTATTCTTGATAATAATGGGGTCTCTATGGCAAGGTGGTCAAGTTGTTTGCCACCGCTCTGAAGGTTGTGGGTTCGCTCCATGGCTGTGCCCTTCAATTCATGAGTGCGATTTTTACAGAGATCCCTGGGGATCTTTGCCGGAGCTACGGAGTTTGTGCTTGGTGCGATGATTGCAGCAGGCGGCAAGCCATTCTGCGGAGAGAGACCGAGGCATATGGGATAAAATCCGGTGCTGTGAAGTGAAGTCCATCCTCTCTTTATTCTTCATAAACCACTGTGGCATTCACACAAGAGAAAATCTTTATTTCTTGTCTTTTATATATATATATATATATTATATATATATATATATATATATATATATATATATATATATATATATATATAATATATATATATATATATATGATATATATATATATATATATATATATATATATATATATATATATATATATATATATATAGGTGGTCAATCATTGAAATATATATATATATAGTTCAATGATCAACCACCTAAAATAGCTACTAATCATAGAGCATTCTTAAAGAGTTAATGCTAATGTTCTTTGTTGACAAAGTTGCAGTTCCGCACAATCCTAATGAGCTGTCGGTCGCCACGTCTGCTGCACTAAAGGGAAGTAATACATCTCTAGCCAGTGACTCTTCAGGCGAGAAAGAAAAAGAAGCAGCAAAGAAAGATAACAAGATAATGACCAGGTTGGACATTGTTACTAACATCATCATCGTCATCATCCCCATTTGTTTTCCTCTTCTGTGGAAAGTAAGCATAAAACATGTTTTACTGCGAATGTAAATTTTAAATTTTTGCATTTGTGCTGACTTTTTCAGTGCTGAAATATAAACTACTGAACGTGTTTTGTCTTATAAAATTGTTTGGTCCCGCTCCTCTCATTTTGTCTCTTATACACTGATGATCTGTGCTATATTTTTCCTGCATAATTTTTCAGAGTGTATTTTCTATTTGTCAACTTACTTTCACCCCATCAACTTACTTTTACCTTATCAACTTACTTTCACCCCATCAACTTACTTTTACCTTATCAACTTACTCTCACCCCATCAACTTACTTTTACCTTATCAACTTACTCTCACCCCATCAACTTACTCTCACCCCATCAACTTACTTTCACCCCATCAACTTACTTTCACCCCATCAACTTACTTTCACCCAATCAACTTACTTTTACCCCATCAACTTACTTTTACCCCATCAGCTTACTTTCATCCCCCCGCCCTTCCCTTTTCCCAGATTTTGCCAGTCACATAGAGGAAATCTGGACCATGTTGTCACTCTGAAAGAGACCCTAATGGAGAGCCAATGAAGACCTTAAGGACACCATCATGTTCTTTATCCACGCTGGAATAGACACAGAGCAAATGACAGTCTTCTCCTTCACAATCACTAGCAGAAAACTTTGACGGCAAAGTTCTGGTTGTTCGTCCGCTTCTGCATTTAAGTCTTGTTCCAGGCTTTTGAGTTTTGCATATTCGTTTTCACAAATCTGGCTTATTTAGGTGCAGACTGTTGGTTCCTCACCTCTCAGAGATTGGTGTACTCTGAAGACTACATGACTAATTAGTCAGTTTTTACGAGATGCTTGTTAGGTAGGCGATAGGTCTATTTTCCCCCTCCTCCAAAATAGGGCCCTGGAACCCGCACGGAAAAAAAAATTAAATGTTTATGGTTATGTTTATTCAACAGATCAACATCATGGCACATGGGTGTAACCCATAAGTGCTTCATACTTCTTCTAACTCAAGCCTGAGTCTGAAGGTTTTCAGTGCAGAGCACGAACTCTGTTGCACCGGCGAGGATCATGAATTACTTTTTTTTGGTAGATTTTTAACTCCTAAATTTTTGCCCTGGCAGCGCCGTAAGGCTACTCTTTTTGATTTGTAACTGCCAAGGGGATTTTTTTAACGTGCGCAGCAATACACACAGGCGTCCACTCCAGCACTCGAGGCAGACACCATGCCTCAAGACCACGCAGCCCCCCCCCCCCCCCCCCCCCCAGATTAACTAATTAGTTCCAGTAAAGATAATAGTATTTGCAGAATCAAATAATGTTTAGAACAAAACCATTCAGAGAAATGATGTGTAACCCAAGTACTGTATATTCTTCAGATTGCCTTCCAGTGCCTCAAAGAACAGTGCTGCCCCCTATGTTGGGCGGCTGGAGAAGTTGGACACCACAGAAATTCGAGACCTGCTGTTGTGTTTGCTTCATGTGCTTAAACACTTGCCTGAAGGTAAGAGGGGAAGGGATGTTGTATGTCCTTGATTTCTCTCTATAAAGAAGATGCAAACAAAGACTACCTGGGTATGAAACTTCACAAGACAGGAAATGGTCCTTTATTAATATCCTATGCAACGCAAGACAGAGGAAATCCACAGGTCACGGGCAGTCTGATGTTTCGGTGGAAAATTGATTGGGTTGGTGGGTTGATTGGATGGGGGGGGGATTGATTGATTGTGGGTGGGTGGGGGGGGGGGGGGGGGGGGGGGGGGGTTTGATAGGCTGCATGCAGTTGTGGGACCTAGGCTGCACTCTCTTGTGGAACATAGGTAGGTTGTGGCTAGGGCCAGTTCTAGATGTTTTGGGATTGTTAAAAGCATCAGAACGCTGGGGAAACCCAGTCTTACCACCCTTTAAAATGTTGGACTGTCCTTTGACGTCATCTGGGATAGAATATTAATCAAGAACCCAGGAAACTTGACATAGGACCCAGTGGCTTTCTGGCATGACATGATGAGAATGACATTCTGCAAAAGACCTGCTACATGATGATAATGATGATATGTTGTCTTGGGCATCTGTCAACTTTATGCTGCATGTTTGCTTATCTTTGATCACTTGATCACAAAGAGGGTGGGGGATGGTGGGGGGGGGGGGGGGTTGCGTTGTGAACCAGTTTTATTCAACATCTTCTCTGAATAAGAATTGTCTTGCTCTTAGTTGAGTTGTCAAGAATTGACATCCCAGCACTCGGGGGTTCCCATGCATGCTCCGTCCTCATCTTCAGCATCCAGCGCAGAGTTCCAATACTGATGGTACCGGTCACAATCTGGTTATATGTCTATCTAATCTTACTCTTAGTTGAGGTTTCAACTTCACTGTAATCGGTCACCCCATACTTGCTCAGTTCTTGTGCCAGTGAAAATCAAATGAAATGTCCCTCACAGTCCCATTTGGATCAGAAGTGAATTGTTTGATATTTATTGACTTGATGAAATGACTTTATCATCTGTCTTAGTACTGTTTATATACTGAATGAATATGAACTATTATTGCAAAGCTCAAGGAAATCAGAGATGCAGACAGCTACAAGTGATTAGTGAACAGACTTAAAGTATATAGTTTCGTTGCCCAGCTTCTGATTTGAGTGCATAGCATGACACTGTGAGCTGCAGATTTCATTTGGAATGTTTTTCTACTGTGACCAACATGGTGGTGTGAATTGTAAATTCAGAAAATGTTGTGATGCCTGTTGTCGCAATATTGGTGGTACCATTATGTGAATAAAATTGATCGCATGTGGAACTGCTGATCTGTTGGTGACTTCTGCTACCATTCATGATGAAATGCATTTCTATTGTCGGACTGTTTGTGTTAGCACTTTGGATGGCTACCGTATGCTTTTAATGCATGTATATGCTAGATATACTGAGACAGCAGTTTGTCAATCTTTCCACAAGGGGCTGTGATAAACATTCTCTATTGTTTTTTGTTGGCACAGGAGCAGAGCAACTATGGGGTGACCCGTTTGCTGTGAAGCTGAAACCAAGATTACCAGTGGAAAAAAAAAATCATCATATGACCATGGACAGATCAAGAGGTGTTTTCATCTCCTCTTCAATAGCCTTACAAGATTATATCTGTTCTGTCTTGATTAATCACACAGTTTGTCTGACTTTAGTGAAATGCTAATTTATGGCACCTCAGGGTTTTGCCCCATATCTACCAACCTGTTTATAACAACAGGATGCGTCATGATCGCCCATGTCAGTTGGCAAGGCACTTGATAATGATGGTTATTATTTTATAATTAATTGTTTTTTTTATATTGAACATACATCCAGCTGTTTATTCCTCAGTTTTGTTTGATATCAGCTGTTTATTCTTTAGGATGTCAACTGTTTATTCATTAATTTTGCTTATGATATCAAACAGACATCCTTCTGGGCTGGTTCAACAATTCATCTGAAAATGACATCATTGACTTCTTCTCCTTGCTCAAGTAAGAAAACAAGATTTGTATGGTATTCTGTTTATGTTATGTTATCACAGTCGATGTCACTGCACATTGGGCATTCCCTTGTCTGGTCAGTCCAATGCTGCAGCCGCTATCTCTGCTTATTGTTCCCTTGAGGAGTTGGTTATAGTGTTTCTTGTCCTGACCTTGAAGATGACATAGACATGCTTCCCCAAGCTCTACTCCCAGGTCACGCAGTCGTGTTAACGTCAGCAACTCATCATTATCCCCAAGCATACAGTGTTGATGATTTATATAGTGATCTGTTTATAGTCTGTGTTGTTGTACCATTCTCTGGTTGTGCACAAGCCACATAGTAGATGTTTCTGTTGGAGGGTGAAGTATTCAGCCTTTCATGACATATTCTTCTAGTGCAGAGCTTTTTGACTGTTTACTTTGGGGCCAAAATGTTGATCATGGGGATGGTCACGGACCAGAGGCCTAAACCCCAGTCTAGAGAGATCATTATTACAGTACAAGTTTGAATGATCCACAGGCCACCTTGATAGGCCCCTGCGATTCACCAGTTAAATAGTCCTGTTCTAGTCCATGAAACTAGGAAAGGGGAGGATTGACACTAGACTTGACACGAAAATGCTCAGATGCTATGTCACTGTGATTGACAATCACTTGTGAATTAATAGCAGCAGTTTTTAATGACATAACAAGAGGTGATCGTAGTTGACAGATTGTTGGGACTTGTCGCTGTTGTGACCTGCCTGTAGTTTTTAATGACATAACAAGAGGTGATCTTAGTTGACAGATTGTTGGGACTTGTCGCTGTTGTGACCTGCCTGTAGTTTTTAATGACATAACAAGAGGTGATCTTAGTTGACAGATTGTTGGGACTTGTCGCTGTTGTGACCTGCCTGTAGTTTTTAAATGACATAACAAGAGGTAATCGTAGTTGACAGCTTGTTGAGACTTGTCTTTTATAGTACAAGTCGCTGACAGATTGTTGGGGCTTGTGGCTGTTGTGACCTGCCTGCAGTTATTTTTCTCTTCTTCTCGTTCACTGCCTGTAAACCCTGGCAGAAAGTTCTGGTTGTTCATCCACTTCCAGGCTCTAGTCCTGTTCCAGAAATTGAGTGTTGTGTGTACATACATGTTACAGGTCTGAACCATGTGTATGCTGGCTGTTGGTTCCTTGCCTCTAAGGCAGATGCACTGTGACTTCGAAGGATCTCCCGATTAGTCAGCTCTTACAACAGTAGACAGTAGGTCTGTTCTTCTTTTTCCCACAAGGGGACTGGCAGTGGATTACATTGGGACTTACAGTGGACCACATGGGGACTTACAGTTGACCGCATGGGGACTTACAGTGGACCACATGGGGACTTACAGTTGACCACATGGGGACTAAAGTGGACCACATGGGGACTTGCAGTGGGCCACATGGGGACTTGCAGTGGACCACATGGGGACTTGCAGTGGGCCACAAGGGGACTTGCAGTGGAACACATTGGGACTTGCAGTGGACCACAAGAGGACTTGCAGTGGACCACTTGGGGACTTGCAGTGGACCACAAAGGGACTTGCAGTGGGACACAAGGGGGCTTGCAGTGGACCACATGGGGACTAGCCGAGGACCACAAGGGGACTAGCAGTGGACCACATGGGGACTTCCAGTAATTAAATAAAAAATTTTTTTAATCTACCAGACCTGGAATAGAATTTGAACTGTCTAGTGCAAGATGTGACCATTCCCTAGGTGTGCCCAGTAATGATGACTAGTGAAGAGTATGAGGTCCCTGTCAGACCTTAGAAAATAAGGCAGGACACTAGGTCTTATTTAACTGGGAACCATTGTTCTAGATCACAACAGAGTTTTGTTAACCTTTGGTGCAGCAATGTTCTTCCTGATCCAGTGCCTTTTTGGTTTTACAGCCTGTGTCTTCAGCACTTCCAGTACCAGGGACGTAAGCGGATTGTGACTCTGAGGTAGGATTTCGTCATGCTGACATTACCATCATATTGTTTCCTGTGTATAGTATGAGGAACAAATTCATTTATATTGATTGGCAGCTAAAAAAAAAAGTCAAGGAAAGTTTGAGAAATAACTAGACAATGTGGAAATTTAGAACTAAAAAGCATTTGGGGATTTGAGCCTTCTGTATCCAAATGACCCATATGCTTTGACTTACAGCCAATTAGATGTTCTCTGATTTCTTTATGTATCTATAATCCATATGAGTGCCAAAGAACAATAGCAGGGAGATGGTACTGGATGAGAATGATGGCAGCACAAAGATGAGCAAGGACAAAAGAGACATCTTGGGCAGGAAAGTGCATGAGGCTGGAGAGCTGGTGTATGAGGACGAGTTTCTTTCAAGTGGGCTGAGATGACATTGGTATTCTTTAAAGGACCTGTTACATGATGATGATACTGAGTGCTGATCTCTGCACCTGGCTAGCCACCTTGGCCTAAAACTTTCTACAGTAGAACATGGAACCTCAACTAACTTACCACTCCTTCCTGTTCTTTTGCCAGAACAGCTCACTCCATTTTCTTTGACTTTTGTGACTATACTTTTTTGTGTGTGGAGAAGTGGCCAACCCAAAAACTGTTTTTGCTTAGAGTATAGTGGTGCCATTTTGTGTTTCTTTTTCTGAGCATTCTGAGCCCTTTAATGTTCAAGTAGTAAGCATCAGTCTCTTTTATCTCTGTAATTAGCTTACTCTTTCCAGTTGGTGACTTCACTTGTTTGTTGGTCATATTATCTCTCTAACATTCTCTTGGTCTGCCTCTGTATTATCTCTCTAACATTTTCTTGGCATATTATCTCTCTAACATTTTCTTGGTCTGTCTCCATATTATCTCTCTAACATTTTCTTGGTCTGCCTCCATATTATCTCTCTAACATTTTCTTGGTCTGCCTTCATATTATCTCTCCAACATTTTCTTGGTCTGCCTTCATATTATCTCTCTAACATTTTCTTGGTCTGCCTTCATATTATCTCTCTAACATTTTCTTGGTCTGCCTTCATATGATCTCTCCAACATTTTCTTGGTCTGTCTTCATATTATCTCTCTTAAATTATCTTGGTCTTCCTCCATATTATCTCTCTAATATTTTCTTGGTCTGTCTTCATATTATCTCTCTAACATTTTCTTGGTCTGCCTCCATATTATCTCTCTAACATTTTCTTGGTCTGCCTTTATATTATCTCTCCAACATTTTCTTGGTCTGTCTTCATATTATCTCTCTTAAATTATCTTGGTCTCCCTCCATATTATCTCTCTAACATTTTCTTGGTCTGTCTTCATATTATCTCTCTAATATTTTCTTGGTCTGTTTTCATATTATCACTCTAATATTTTCTTGGTCTGCCTCCATATTATCTCTCTTACATTTTCTCTGTCTGCCTCATAGTCTACTCCCGTTCATCTCTTTTATGTACACAGTCATACTTTCTCTCAATAAAATACTAGCAGTCACAGTTGACGTTTCCTTTTTTTTTTTCCAGCATGATTGGGGGACAGAAGTCTTCCACCATGCCAGCGCCCCTGACAAGCCAGAATCGGCGGCCTGTGAGTTTGTCATCACAGAGGACACCTAGTCAGTATGGGGATTTGTTACTTGAGAGGTTTTCACAGTAAGTTGTTTGTGTGTGGGTGTGCAGAATGTGAGAAATATAGAAACACATAATTTTTATATTTAAACAAATAAAATTCCCTTTTCATGCTACTGGCACATCAAACACATAATACTGAATTTAATACTAAATATGTGAAGTGTTTAGTACTGAGTGGATGAGGAATTTAATACTAAATATGTGAAGTGTTTAGTACTGAGTGGATGAGGAATTTAATACTAAATATGTGAAGTGTTTAGTACTGAGTGGATGAGGAATTTAATACTGAAAAGGTAAAGCATTTAATTCTGAATGGGTGAAGCATTTCATACTGAATGGATTAAGTGTTGAACATTGTATTAGCTGCCTCCACTTTTGAGAATATTTTCTGATACCTATTTTAGGCTGGTGTTGGGTGCTAATTCGCGGGAGTTGTAACATTGTAGCAGGACCGCATGGTAGGAATAGTGTTTTCGGGAATCCATGAAAATGTCCTGTGACCTGTGTCAATATTTGGCACAGTGTTGACTTAAGCCAGGAAATACCTGTCAATTGAGTCAACATTGTGGCAAGTGGCTTTTTACAGGATGGACTGGGGGGACTCACGAAGTATTAGCCAGTGTGGGCTAACTATCATGACTTGGGCATGATAGCTGCTTGCGCACGGAAGAAGGGTGGCATGCGATACAGCGTGTGTCTCATGTGCAGAGTTAGCTCACAAGGGGCAGGCAAGAGTATATACTGGTGTTGAGTGGACTGTTGAGCAGTGGCAGTTGAGAACTCGAACAGTTGAGTCGAGAACGTTCGAGTGAAGCAAAGTTGGCAAGACAGGCCACATGAGCTGGACAACTCAAGAAACGCTGTTTTGGGTGATGACGCAGGAAGCGGAAAGATCACTAGTGAAACAAGAAAGCGGAGATGCCGGCGATAGCTGTGTGCTGAAGGGGACTCAGAGCCAGGAGACTAGCTGGTCATCAGAGTTTCTGTGACAAGGGGCTGATGTGCTGTGTGCACATGCTGGAGAAGGAATACTGTGGCATTTCTAGTCAGCCGATGTGTCTGCTACATATAGAGCAGCAGAGGTCCGGTTGGGTAGGAGAGATATCCTGTTCATCTGTACAGTGAGCCCAGAGTTGCAGGACGCTGTAGACCTAGAACTGTAGTGGTCGGCTCAGGTGTAGTGGCTGTCAGGGAGAGCGACACTGTACCTGAGAGGTCAGCCAAGGGAGGGCTATGTGTTACATGTAAGCTAGGACAGATGTCTTCATCACTTGGCTTGCATTGTTGTGTATGTGAGGGCTTGTGAATACCCTCTATGATCCTAAGAATAAATGTGCTGATATGGCGGACATTACGTCGTTGAGTTTTCCTGCGTGTTGTGTGTGGGAAGCGTGAACTGTATACCTTTAGACACTAGGTCAGGTGCTGGTTGCTGAACCCAGTTTATCACACAACAGCTGGGTCAACCTTAATAGAGGCCAAGAATTTTTTATTTAAATTCCAGTTTGATTCTAATGACTGTTATATCCCTTATGTGCCATTTAGTCATAGAAAATTGACCCATCATTATATTTTTATATCTGTCTATATATTTAATAATTTGTCATGAATATTTCTGCAGTTTCCTAATGTTGTGCATATTTAGGGATGATCACTATACATATTTCTGTAGATTTCCCTCTTTTTAGAATAGTCCTTCATTTATTTCTCTAGATTCATTTTGTTGCTAGATGAAATCTCTGGTCATGCGATTAATGCTTAGCCCACTATGGCCATAAAATGGGATACCAGATCCAGGTTTCTAAGGAATCTCCAAAGCTTAGTTGTCAGGTCTACTTGGTGTGACCACATATTGTTGTGCACCTTTTCCAGGAGAGGACAGTTGTGCAAGAAATATTCTGGGATCACTGCAATAAAGAAGACACTGCTTGCATCGGCAGTTTGCTGCAGTTCTAGTGCAAAACTGTTAATGGTGACACATCTGAAGACTGCCTTATGTATTTAGTTTGCATATGCGATCTTCAAGATTTTGCTGGGACTTATATGTTTATGTTATATGGTTTTCAAATGAAACAGTGATTTCCAGTGGCACGTGAGCGGAGCTGTTTCTGGGCGACCTTGTTTACAGTAAAGTTGGAATCTTGATTAATTACTATCTAGAGACACTGGCAGACAGAAGTTTGGCTCATACCTAATTTATATGAGTGTTTGTTGATTATGCAGTGACCAGTGAATAAGCAAAAAGGGGGAGGTTCTTGGTCTGTTGTATCCAGGGCTAGAGTAAACTTGGTCATGTTTATTTCTGCAGCACCAAGCAGCTCAGATGCCGATGCTATGATCAGAGCCTTACAAGAAGCCAACATCTCCACTGAGGTCGGTCTGATCGTGCTGGACATTCTGAGCCTCTTCTGCACCACGTTTAAGGTTTGTGCCAATTTGTTCATGAGAAGAGAAATACTGCAGGATTTTGTAACTACTGGAAAGATTTATATGAACAAGTTTTATTTTTAAGTGATTAAATGAATAGTTCTAGACATGGTTACTCACAAAAATGTCAACAGAAGAATTAGTAGCCATGGAAATGAGACAACTGAAAATGATACATGAGTGACAAGAATAGGTGAAATCTAAGATAAAGTCAAAAGAGGTAATGTTGGTACAGAGCCAATACTAAATACCTGCACATTTGTGTACATTTCTCTTCTTCTTCACTTCCTCTTTTGCTGCTTCGAGTGTCAAGGAGAAATAAGGTTCTGCTTCTTACTCTTCGGGCCGCCAAGATCATAGACACATTGTGCTGTTGTAGAGTTTTTCTCGTAGGTTATCTTGCCATCTTGTTCTTGGTGTGTCTTGCTATCTGCGCATTCTCCTCTTTTGGTATATGCCTGGTATTTATGGCATTGCAAGGCATTCTCTCTGTCTAAGAGGGCAAACCATTTGATTTGCTGTCTTTATATATAATTTTAGAATTGTTTTTTGTGCCGACTTTATTTGCCTAAAAATCACTTATTTGCCAACAGAAAGATCTGGAAACTCGAGGTGGAGACAACAACATGATGCACACAGTGTTCCAGATATACTTGGGTTTTCTGAGGTCAAGCCAGTCGGAGACTCTGCAGAAACACGTGTTTGGAGCATGGAGGGCCTTCATTAAAAAGGTACGTTATAGGGTTCAAGTAGCACAGGAACTCTTCATTACCTACTGTAGAGGGAGATAGAGAATCTTGTGGAAATGCTCCGGGTCCATTTATCTCAGTTCTTGACTTTTTCTTTCAAATAGAGTTAAATCAGATATGATCATGAGTTTTTATAGCTTTTGTGGCCACGTTTATGTTTATCTTTTATAGTAAAGTTGAGTAAACAAGAAATGCTATTTTCTATATAATTAACTCTTTATATCACAAACGTTGCACTATGGGAGATTAGGTATTTATGTCCACCAATCAACAAGGAGCTGCCATGGTGTAGTGGCTAGACGCTCGCCTGCAGATTGAAAGGTCGTGGGTTCAGATACTGATGGAGCCGAACATTTTTTGAAGTGACCTTAGCTTCCATGTTGGCCTAGCCTTGAAAGGGTACCAGGTACAGTCCGGGGAAGTAAAGGCGGCTGGCATGATGTTGGTCACATTACTCAGCGTGTGCCGATTGGTCTATAAAATATATAGGTCTAGCCCTATATGCCCAATACCCCTGAAGGCGTGGAAGAGGGTCCTTCACTCTGCCATTCAACATGTTATATATGTTTTTACATCTTATATTTAACGAGGGGCTTTGAAGAACTGACAACTTATATAAATAAATTATTTTGGGCAGTAGAGAATGATGCACCTGGGTGTGACCAGAGAGGGTTTAGCTGGCACACTACGCTCAGAGGAAGGGCAAGAGACACATATAACCAGACTACGGCCAGCACTATTAATACTGGAACTCTGCCCTGGCTGCTGAGGCTGGGGATGGAGCATGTATGGGAATACCCTGAGTACTGTGATGTCAGTTCTTGACTTATCTGACAACTTATATGTTTCCTGCAAGAATTGTATTTTTGCCCCCCCTCTGGAAGTTGTATACCCTTGAGTGTAGTACTGCTATTCGTAACTGCCTCGGATATTAGCTAGGACTTTGTGGATCTAAAAGAGTTTAGGTGTGTTCCTGGGATCCATAAGGGAAGCAAAGAACCTCAACCTGCATGAATGCCTTGCCTTAAGAGATGACTAAGGAAGGTTGGACACAAGGCTGGCTGACTCATCCCCTAGAAAATTGACTGCCAACCGGCCATGAACAGTTTTATACAAAGGGTTTAGAGTGAGCTGATTGCAAGCCTGTGATCCATTAGGAGACGGAAACTAGAAAAGTGATTTTTGGAGTTTTGTGGTAGAAATAGTCTTATGCCCACAGTTTTTTTATTACTCTTTGGCAGGGTTGTGTGTTTTTTTCCCCTCTAGAAAAAAAGTGCTTGTACTCACTACAGAGTGTCATTTAAAAAAAAAAACATAGAGGTATTGATGCTGACCACAAAGTGACTGTTACAGTGGCACTGAAAATATGATGCTTAAAAATAGATGCTGGTATGGCATATCATTGCATGCCTCCAACAAAAATTCTTTTCCTTTTGTTTTAGGGGAAGGAGGTTTAAAAAGAGAAAGGCTGTCTCATGGTTTTGGTTTTAAGGTTTAGGGCATTTATGTATTCTAGGTTGATATTGTTAGGTTGGGTTGCCAGCTCCCTTCTTGACTAGCTTTCCTTCTTCTTTTCTCTAGAATATGTTCTGCCTTTGAGCATCATGTCTTGAAGAGGCATCTGGTGTGAGTCTTGGGGTGTGCTGCGTAGGTGCTGGTATTCAGAACCCTGGAATGTCCATCGCATGCATGGGCCATCTATAGCTCTGCTTCCATGGTGTCTAAATGACAGGGATGTCTGTGGTGCATTATCTTGGGTAGTCTTGACATATGTCTGAACCTCTCAGTCTGTTGATGTAGTTTAGCTTTGATTCTTTCCCCAGGGGGAAAAAAAATTTCAATTATCAGTTACCTAACTGATAAGACTGGGTCTGCCTCAGATTTGCATAGGTCAGATAGAAATCTTACCTAATCTGGCCATATTATGGACATTTCTGAGCAGGATTCTGTTTATGGGCCAGGTTTCTTTGATGCTTAGACCATCCAAAATGATCATCAACAATTGCCTTGCCGACTGGTGATCAGGCCTCTTCACAACCTGCGATATACAACAGCATGTCCATATACTGATACCCCTCAATGTCATGACAAAAAGGATGTAAAGAATCTTCTTGTGTTGTCTTCCTCTTGTCTCTTGTTCATACAGATTTCACCAGTCATTACAACAGTTTCAACTTCCCTTTTTTCTCATAAGACTAAAAAACCGACACCGTTTAACAATTTTTCCTTGTTTATTTTACATTTCTTTGACTCTGAAGAGGTCTGATCTAAAAAAAATTCATTTCAGAGAGGATTTTAATGATTAATGTGTGTGCATTTTTTTGGTGTCCTTGCGAATGCCTCCCTAGATGTTTAAGGAATTTAAGCGTTGATACTACTAAACTGATACTATAACATGTTTTGATTTTGCAGTTCCAGGCTGTCTTGTTCAAAGGCAGTGCTGACATGTGTGGACAGCTTTGTTATGAGGTGAGTTGACCCACATGTCTCTCAATTAAATCAGTTGTTGTACACAGTTTTCTCTGTGTGAGTTTTGGGGAACTCCTATGGGACTGGGGGGGAGGGGGGGGGGGCACTGCCCCCGAACAAGCATGTCATAAAAATCGACTAGTTATAGATTTGCTGAAATTTGATGTTTTATACCATTCTTTGCTGTACAGAAGTAGCAGTGGCTGGCCACATGGTTTAGAGTCCCCGGTTCAGATTCTCCGTAACTTTGTGGGGTTTTTCTGAAAAGGGCAAAAAATTCAATCCTAACCTGCGCAGTTAATGTTGAACGAATGAACAAACTTTATTTTCAAAGGGCCATAAATTGGGCAGGCAGGCCCGTCTTACATTCGGCTCTTCCAAAGGCCCATCTTTCACACAGCAGTTGTATTATTTTTGAATCAATAAGGTATGTTTTGTAAATGCATATCATGAATATAAAGCAACAACACAACAGCATAGGGGTAAAATGCCTGCGCACACTCGCATGCACACACACACACATGCAAACCCACTGACTCACTTACACATGCATATGCACCCACATACATATATACATACATACATACATACATACATACATACATACATACATACATACATACATACATACATACATACATACATACATACATACATACATACATACATACATACATACATACATACATACATACATACATACATACATACATACATACAATATACACACACGTTGCCAGACACACACGCAGCCGTACAGACACCTACACACACAGACATACATAACAATCACACACACACACACACACACACACAGACACCACTAGCCATAAAACCCTAAAACCTCTGGCTTGAAGACCGTCTTGGGGCAGCCGGCAAATGTCTTGCCTCCGAATTATTATGGCTTCCTGCAAATGTGAGGAAATTTCTGTTCTGTTGTCTGTTGTGGCTTAGGCGTTGGGAACCGCCTTGTAATTCTGTGGTACCAGGTTTGATCTCAGCTACAGGTGATTTGGCAGCAGACCACCTTGCATTGGTTTTGACAGCAGTGTTGAGAGCCGTGGCAAAGTACTGAGCGTAAAATTGCCAGTGAAATCACAAACAGCTCCAAATCAAAAAAAACATTTTTTTTTAATTTAGAAAAAAAAAATGTATGCTCAGGTTAGTTCTGCAATGTCCTGAAAAGGAGACAATCTACCCCCCCCCCCCCCCCCCCCCCCCCCCCCCCTCCCCCCCCCCCCCCCCCCCCATCCATTTCTGTTATTTTTGTTGTTATATGTTGTCCTTACCTCTTCCATCTTCCTTCCATCTTATCGTCTTCAACTTCTGCCTGGAATCTTTGCCTATATTCCTCTTTTCCTCTTCTCCCTTCTTATTCATGTTCTTCCTTCTCATATTTCTCTTTTTTTTCTCTTATCCTCTCTCTTCTGTTCTTACCTTCTCACACCCATTTTCTTCTTCCACCTCTTTCTCTTCTCATTCCACCCTAATTTTCCCTTTTTCCTATACATTCCTCCTCCTCACCCCCTTTTTTGAACAATTCCCTTGCCCCTGTCTTCTTATTTTTTTTACATCCCCCTCCTTCTTTCTTTCATCTGATATCTTCTTTCTCAGTTTCCTCTTCAAGTGATTGATAACAATGTTATTTAAAGTCTTCACTCCTGTTAGATAACTGTTATTTCATGTCATCACTCCTGGTAGATAACAGTGTTATTTTCATGTTGTCACCCCTGTTAGATAACAATGTTATTTTATGTCTTAACCCCTGATAGATAACAATGTAATTTTAAGTTTTCACCCTTCATAGATAACAACGTTATTTCATGATTTCACCTCTGATAGATAACTACGTTATTTCATGTCTTGTCCCCTGTTAGATAACATTGTTATTTCATTCATGTCTTCTACCCTATTAGATAACAGTGTTATTTTATGTCTTCACCCCTGATAGATAACAATGTTATTTCATGTTTCCACCCCTCATAGATAACAATGTTTTTTCATGTCTTCACCCCTGATAGATAACAGTGTTATTTCATGTCTTCACCCCTGTTAGATAACGTTATGTCATGTGTTCATCCGTGATAGATAACAGTGTTTTTTCATGTAGTCTCCCATCATAGATAACAATGTTACGTCGTGTCGTCACCCCTGAAATATAACAATTGCTATTTCCAGTGTTCACCCCCTTGTGACCCAATGCTGCCATTATCTCCACAGGTTATTATCTCTGTATCGCAGCTGATAGGGGTCGTGGTAGGGCTCAGCACCACCAGGTTCCAGGAGAGCCTGGCTATCGTCAACAACTATGCCAACAGTGACAAGAGCATCCAGGTAAGTCACAGCTCATACCTGACTCTAACAGTGTAGATAGTTGACACCTGGCACTGCTGTTGCATGCTAGCAGCTCACTTGTAGAGATAGTGCCTGAGCCCACCGTATATATTGTAAACAGAACATTTATACTGCACCTTGAATACTAAATTTTGATTTATGCAGCACATGGTTTATTAAAATAAAACTTCTCATTGTTTTTAGACAGTGGTATAAGAGTCACACCTGGGAAGAGACTAGGCTTCAGCACGTAATATTCCCAAAGATAGCAGTGTGTGTAAACTGTAGACCAGCCTTCTTTGTGAAGATGCCACCCAGTTATTTATATATTGACTTACACTTAGAACAGTGGTAGACGGCATAAATGGCCAGCCTGTGGATCACGCAGACATTGCCAATGCCCTTAGAGAGAGAGGACGTTCCGAGGATTTTGGAAGCAACATGTCCACATCACTGCTAAGTATATGAGAATTGGGAGCAAAGTTCGACATGAGAAGAACACTGAACGCACATAAACTCATGACAACCAGCATAGGACTGGCACTATTAACCGTGCAGTGCTGATGAATATGTTGAAGGGGGAATCTGAGCACCTATGGATGTGTCCGGAGTGCTGTGAAGATAGTCCAGCTCATATCTTGATACCTTCATGAAATGAATTTAAAGAGGTGATCAAGTGTTTGAATACACTTGTTTGCATTTGTTTTCACTAGAACAGTGGTATTATTTTGAAGAAAAGAATTATATTTTCCGCATGTTCGTAGTTGTATTTCTGTCTGGTAAATAATGTGTCCTCTGATTAATCATCATAAATGCTATTTACTACCTGTTTTAATCTTTATTTTTTACATAATAATTGTGGGTTTATTGCTTGTTTCCTAATCTTCTAACTTTATTCCTTTCTTGTTCAATGCTGCATGTAAAGTTATTCACACCTTTTCCTATTCAAAATAATATGTAAATTGAAACAGTTAGTACTACCTATATGATAGGAGACTAGTCAACATTAGAGAAATTACATTTGTATTCAAGGAACTTTATTAATGAAAATGTACTTAGAAGTTTTGATTGTTAACCTTCTCAATGGAGAGCAATTGTCATCAGTGTTTACACTTTTGTGAAACACCAACATACTTTTTTGTTGTTAAGCTCTACTCTCGTCCAGTCTTGGGAGCACTGGTCTGCATGTTGTTGAGTCCTTTAGGCCACACACACATACATATATTACTGCAGTGCAGCAAAGCCTTGCATATGATACCACAACATCTAATTTAAGAATCGAGGTGGAGACAGTCACCGCAGCCTTGCACACACAGGTCATAATTTTAACAGGCTCACAAAGCAATGCTGAGAAAGGTGGAGACAGGTGTGGTCTGTGCACAGTGGCAAGAATTGCTTTAGAGGTCCCTGGTCATCAGGGGTCATCCTTTGGATGTTTTCTCTCAGGCATGCAGATGTGTTGGAAAGCAAATTCAGAGATAGATTGGCTGGTTTTGCATCACTTTAGAGTACATTGATGCAGGACAAGCTAGATGTTATTAAAGCCCTTTTGGAGTGAGTGAAAACTGTGTGTGGGGGGGGGAGCACAAATAGATCATCATAGCCTGAGGAGAATAGTGCTGTAGTGACCAGAGAATCTGGCCGACAATCGACATTCAGGGGGGAAAGGTCAAAATGAACATACCTTC
>CAJHNH020005569.1:67500-270909 GCA_905116865.2 Candidula unifasciata
GACTGTTCCCGAAGCACACTGATTTTACACTCGTCGTTCTCTTCCTCTTATCTGTCCCTCCCTGCCGGATCCATACTTAATTCCTTCGACATACCTTCTTGCACGTTATTTCACATAATCTCGTGTCTTCTGTGAACTGTCGTTTACATCTGGTCTTCAGAATATCTCCCTTGTCCAAAACGAGTGTTTCCCGAAGCTTCCGCTTTTGTAGCCAGAAAATCCACTCTTTCACTCCCGGACACTCCTACATATTCCTGACAATATATCCCCGTGATTCCCTGCTATGTTTGCCTAACGATGCATGGTATCAACCCATGCGACATTATTCCATTTTGAACCTTTCGCTGTGCTGACTGAGAATCAGATTCAATAATTCTTCTGGTAACATTTTTTTTCTGCGATCCAGTTCAGAGCTGCAGTGATTGCCCCCACTTCCATTCTTATGCTTGAAGTTTTAGATAAGAAAAAAAGCTCCATTTTGTTCTGCCATAATTGTTCTCTCATCTTAGCTGAAAATTCCCAGCCAGATTTTACACCCCGATGAACATAACCATATGTGTACAGTACTACATCATCTAGCCCAGCCTTTCCATCTATAAGTTGTTGTACCTCTAATTCTGCCATACCGTTACACCACTCTCTACATTGTCAACCTAACGTGATAATGCCTTGATGGAAACTACTGTTGTGGGTGTTCGTGTCGACCCATTCTTGCCCCCTGTGTATTTACTTGACCGAGGCCGCTGTCTCCATGGTATCTTTAGCTAGTGCCATCCATGACTGTCCTCTTCAACAGTGGTTCTCAAACCGGGTCTCTGCCGCAGCAGCCAGGGGTGCGGCGAGCGTATGCCATGGGGGCCGCGGCAATAATCAAGAATGTTTCAAAATCTGCTTGATATCAGCGAAGACAGCAGTTTAAAACAGAAATACCTTGAGGGAGATCAAGAATAATTCCGAATGCAGTTCTATGAAGAAGACAATGCTGTTGGCAAGGCTTTAGTGCATTCTCGACGTACAATTACGTTTTTAAAAAAAAACAGATACAGGAGCAAGCATTCTGGGTCAGGTGATTTGAGGGTAAAGTTAACTAAACTTCCCATATACATAAAGGAAAACAAGGGAAAATTAATCGAGACAGTTTCGTTCCTCGCATAAAAGACAACTGAACATTGAATGTGCACTGTTTTCCTTCTTTTTTTTTCTTCAGTAATCAAACCGCTTAACTCTTTGAGTTCCAGGGGGTTTAGCATCACAGGCCCAGGGGGTAGTAAAGAAAGCAATAAAATCGGCGCATCATGCGTTTATTAGGCTTCTTTGGAGGAACCTATGAACGTATGATGCGTTCCTTGGTACTCAAAGAGTTAAGGGTAGGTGTGCTGCGAAGTTGTTTTTTTTTTTTTTTAAATTTGCCCCACCATGGTGCCGCAGCGAAACCCGTGTGAGAACCGCTGCTCTAGGAAACTCATTAAAAGGCAAAAACACGAAAAGCACAGATTAATTAAGATGTCAGCCCGAGTAATGTTTCTCTTTCATTAATGTGCATGCTGTAACTGCATGGATTTCCCTATCATTTGTTTAAAAGTAATGCGCCATGAAAATCATATGGCCTTATCAACCTGCCCGTTTGGCTGGCTGCATAATATCAGTTAGTCTTCCCATGTTAAGAACTCCTGCTGGAGAGACAGGGTTAGTTGGAAATGTTAATTATTGTTGGCGCAATTATCTGCCTCTGAGTGTGACTTTCGGATTAATTGTAAGACAGTGTTTGTTGTCCGCTCTACAAATAATGAAACGGAGAGGGGCGTGTTAATTAATCGCCAAATGTTGTCATTACAATAGATCTCCAGTCTCAGATCAGTCTCTCCCGTGTGGGTTCCAGGGCTCTATAATAGTGAAAAAAAAAAATAGACCCACTGCCTACCCAAAAGCATGTCGTAAGAGTCGACTCATTGGGAGCTTCCTTCGATGTCGTGCATCTGCCTGAGAGGCAATGAACCAACAGTCTGCACACAAATGTGTCAGATCTGTCAAATGGATGCACACGCAGCACTCAGGTTCTGGAATGGGACTGCAGTCCAGAAGTGGACGAACAACCAGAACTTTCCACCAAAGTTTACAGCTGGTGAACGCACAGAAGAAGAAGACGAATTCTGAGTCTGAGGAAGTTCAGGACAGTGCACGGGCTCTGTAGCACCGGCGAGGATCCTGAAATACTTTTTGTTCGATTTTTAACTCATTCTTCTTCGGTAAACATAACTGGCGAGACTGATCTGGCCATGCGACACGATCAGTTAATGAGGAACTTGGTGTCTTATTCCAATGGTTTCCCTCGAAGTCGGAGTACATCTGCCGGAGAGGCGGGGAACGAGAACTGCAAACAAATAAGCCAGTAAAACGGATGTGCACGCAAAACTCAGGTCAAGGTAAAAGCCAAAAGTCCATTTTGGACGAACAACCGCGACTTACCGCCGGAATTCACAGCCGGTGAACAAGAAGAAGAAGAAGAAAATTCCAATGGTTGACGAACCGGAGCTCCATTTCCGCGACGGTGGGTTTGAAAAAAAAAACTCTTTTCTTTCGGGGCTTTCACATCATTTTGTTGTTTCCACTCCCGTGTGGGTTCCGGGGCCCCATTGTGGGGAAAACAAGAATAGACACACTGCCTCCCCAAAAGCATGTCGTAAGAGTCGACTAATTGGGGAGCTGCCTTTGAAGTCGGAGTGCATCTGCCGGAGAGGCAAGGAACCAACAGTCTGTACTCAAGAGAATGAGATCTGTAAAACTGATGCACACGCAACACTCAGGTTCTGGAGCAGGACTGCAATTCAGTAGTGGACGAACAACCAGAACTTTCCGCCAGAGTGTACAGCTGGTGAACGCGAAGAAGAAGAAGATTGTGTTGTTTCCAGTGCCTTATTAGGGGCGGGGGTGGGGAATATATATATATATATATATATATATATATATATATATATATATATATATATATATATATATATCATATATATATATATATATATATACGACTACATCTAATTTCTTCTGTTTATTTCTTCACCGGTTGTCAGCTCCAGCGGAGAGAAAGTTCTGGTTGTTCGTCCTTGTGAACTTTGGCTTTGTGCCAGGCCGAGTTTAGCGTGTACGTCCGTTTTACTGGCTTTTTTTGTGTGCAGCTGGTTGTTCCTTGCCGCTAAGGCAGATGCACTCTGACCTCGAAGGAAGTCTCCCCCCCCCCCCCCCCCCCCCGCTTAGTCGACTTCTGCGATATGCTTGTTGGAGAGGCAGTGTGCCTTTTCTTGTTTTCCCCCGCAATCGGGGCCCGGAACCCAACGGGGGGGGCATCAAGTAACAGTTATAAAGGAATTTCTGAAAAGTATAGGCGGTTGGACAACGAAACAAAACAAAACAAAAAATCGGCGAAAGGTTACAACGATAACTGGTTTGTCACTACCTGTCCCAAATGCTGGTTTTGCTATCTTTAATTATTAGTAGTCACGCATGTTTTATCTTTGGGTGAAAATATACTGTGTGCGTTTTTCTCATATGGAAATCTAAGTATGATACTCTCTCAGCGTGCGGTCTGTTGTGTGTGACTACGAACGACATTATGTCTGATCCATAACCCCTGCTCCAGCCCTCGCATTACTTCTCTCGATCTAGACTGTCGTCATATTACCGACACGTCCCGATTTCATCTTACTTTGTCATCCGGAAACTGAAAATATGAGCCACACGCAGGGGTGCCGGAATCTCAGGGCATGGAGGGAGGGGGCCCTTGGGCATCTTGACATCCCCCCCCCCCCACAAAAAAACTAGCCTGCCATAAAAGACGACTAATTAGGGGTTGGTTCAAATCGGATGTGTTGGGTCGAAAGCCGCAGGTACCGCTGCCCACCCCAGTGGCGAGGCCTGATCAGTTCGCATGTGTATGCCTTAGCAGGTAATGTTTACATTGGAGAGGACATCACATGATATTTACCGCCTCGTTGCTTCGCTGTTGAGAATATGTATGCGCAGCAAGCCTTTAAGTACTAGTAACATGTAGCTTTCACACATTACATTTTCTGCTTGAGTGGGATAGGTTGCAGCAAGCATTCTTTTCGCTATGTTTGAGACTGAGACGTGAAACCGATGGTCGCATTTTGTAGTAAATGGTAAACAGTAGTCGGCTCTGTGGCTAAGTCGATGCAAACGCTTCGTAATGCCGGGATACCGGGTTCGATCCCAGCTGCAGGCCAATGCCTTGCGTTGGTTTCGACAGTGGTATCAAGAAAGCTGACCTTCCAGAAAGCAGTGGCAAACTACTGGACTTAAATTTGCCTAGAAAAACCACACAACAGCCCACAACCGCCAGGGACTGTTGGGGTTGGTTCTGCAACGTCCTGTAAAGGACACGTAACTAACCAGTCAACAGTAACAGTATATAATGAAATAGTGTTTCTTTGGCGGTAGAAAATGTAAGCAGTGATGACAGGCGTTACATACATCGCCACTGGCCTACCTGTAAACAAAACACAACGTACCAACCTAAGGGGCAAACTGAGAAGGAGGAGAAGACATCATCGATATCATCACGTGCCCTGCCATCTGGCGTAGACGCTCATGCATCTCCACAAATTACGATTTATGTTTGCCTGGAACAGTTCTCTTGATGATATCCCTCTATGCCATCTTTTTAGCCCATCCAGCTTCTTCTCTCTACGTCTGCCTCTTGCCCTCTTTCCAATGATCTTTCCAGTTGTCACGATGTTTTCCAGTGCCTCTTTTCTCATTACGTGGCCAAAGAACAGTGTTTGTCTAATTATTATTGTTGTATATAGAGATCTACTTTCTTTAGCTTCTTTAAAAAGTCGTTGTTAGTTACTCTGGCCGTCCAGGGCATTCGTAACATTTGTCTCAGAAACCACAGCTCTGTTGCTTCTAAATTCCTCTTAATCTGTTCGCAGAATACAACAGAACAGGTTCTATGCAACATTTTAGCACTCTCTTTATGACATTAAATGAGAGCGACTCATTGCATTAGATTTTTTTTTTTTTTTTCATTGTCTGAAATGCTGGAGGAGAAGACAAACGAGTTAAAACTAGTACTCCGGTGAACAGAAAGGGTCAAAAAAACTACAGGATTGTACCGAACGAGACAACGCTCGCCTGCGGATCGGGAGGTTGTGGGTTCAGTTCCTGGCGGAGCCGTATTGTTTTCCCCTTCAAAAATGATCTTGGCTACCATATCCGCCCAGCCTCAAATGGGTACCAGGTACAGTCGTGGAAGGTAAAGGCGGCCGGCGCGATGTTGACCACATTATCCACCGAATGCCGAATGGTTTATAAAATATAGGTTTAGCCCATTATGACCAATACACCTAAAGGCGGGGAAAGGGCCCTTTACTTAACTTGCTGAAATGGTTAAGGCTTTAAATCTCCTGTACATGGGCCGAGTTTATACTGTGACTGCTGTGCGTGTCACAAATTTCCCAATACACTTCCTGGCAAACACCTGTACCTGGGCCCTGCGTCGGGGACTGTCGTTGAAATAACTGCCTGTTTACCTCGTTGTAACATTTAAACGAGAGCGTTCTTTGGATTGTACGGTTGGAGCTAACCACATTGTCTCTGGTTCTGCTACATACCGGCTGTTTTATCTGGGTTGTATGGGTAGTGCACGCAGTTCTGTGGCTTAGATATTGGTGCCTGCGTTTAACACTTGCATGATTGCTCCTCGCGTACTAGAAGAACGGTTTATTTACTCTCTTCTTTTGTGCCAGGCCGAGTTTAGCGTGTACATCCGTTTTTAAATTTCGTGGTTTTCGGACAACAGTACGAGAGAGGCACAGTGGGAGAGATTAGGACAGCACCCCGCAATGGGCTTTTTTATTTCGTGTCGCCAGGAATAATCTGTGATGGTGGTGGGAAGATCTGTACAGTACTTAATAATTTAAGCACTAATGATACGATTGCTATTATTATTATTCTGCGTTCGCCCTTTTAAGGACTGTTGACATGTTGTGGTTTACAGCTAAGCTGCGATATCCGCGCCCTTGGTCCAACGTATTGTCGGTTCGATGATTTCAGCAAATCTCTAATTAGTCGCCTTTTACGACATGAGTTACGAGTTGGATTATCTTAACAGCACTCCGTACACATCCATAGGTGTTCAGATTCCCCCTTCAGCATATTCGTCAGCATCGCGCGGATAATAGTGCCAGTCTTGTGCTAGCTGATAATACTTCGTTTGCTTCTCATGCATGGCTGTGCTGAACTTTTACTCCCAGTTCTCGTATTCGTAACAGTGATGGGGACATAGGTGTTGACGGGGGGAGTGGGTAAGAGGCATTTGTCAATAAGGATTTGTCTGCACAGGCAAAAGTATGTTTTACATAGTTAAGGTTAACTAAACATTACCTCCGATTTGGGCATTGTAAGGCCACACAGCGTACTTAAATGCAGCAGTTGTTTGTAGCAAAAAGTTAAATGAAAACCCGGAAAAAGGTGCTAAATAAGACACGTGTCATAGCGGCTTGGCGCCACACTCTGAGCCACTGGGTCGATTCTTGGTGTGTGAGATCATGCCCATGTCTGTGGGGTAAATGTTAGGCTGGTCTCCCCATCTGCACACCGCTACACACTGGCTCGCTTCTTATTGGACGACCTACTGACCACCTCACCACTGATATCGGCTTCGAGCGATCCGACTTTCACACAAGGTCACGGGGATATTCCGCACTCGCGCTGACGCTTGTTATATATTTCACCATGCTGAAGCTTTTAACACTTCTAAAATTTGAGATACTGGGTCTAACACACAACCCCCCTAGAAAGTGACAAAACCTATGTCACAGGTCGTCTCTTTCTGGGAAATAAAAACGTTAATACCAGACAACTACAGATTGCTACACCATAACCTCGACCACGGTAGACTAGTCCAACTACCTTATCAATGGAGTTGACCTACAACTGGTGGTGTGCAAATGGGAAGACCATTGTAAAAATAACCGGATGTGGCAGTTGGCGTAGCGTCGTAAAATGTTTATTTGGTTACTGTTGTAAGATCTGACGTAGTCCGTATTTGCTAGGACGGAGGAAATCAGGAAGTAAATAAGCATAAAGGGGAAAAATGATTGCAGGTAAGTTGAGGAAGCGGTGAATGTCTGAAAAGAAAGGCGTTACATACAGAGGATGATAACATTAGTTTTGAAATCAGATGCTGTATTTGTGAAAGATTTTTTTTAAAGCGTGCAAGTTTCCATGCCTACCCTGCCCTTAAGCACAGTAACTATAGGTGCCAGCGATTGGTCTTCAGTCCCCAACAGTGGCAGAATGTTTTTTTTTGATAATTAGGATCAGGGCTCTTATGGAAGAGACCCGAGTTCGAATCCTTTGTAAAGCTAGTGATTTATGTTTCTGTGATAAGCAGGAAAAGAAATGAGTTAAATCTTAACCTGCAGAGTCTGTGACGACATTACCGGCCATGCGGCCCCAAATCCTCAGGCTTAGAACCCCCCCCCCCCCCCCACCCCCTCCTTTTTTTTTCTTTGCATAGCAAAAGTGGTGATTTCAGCAGTTATGACAGTTTCTTTGACAGTTTGATAGGATGGAATCAACCTGCGGGAATGTGTTTCAAATAATTTGCTTCCGGGAAGATGCCCTCAGAATGTTGACCTTGACCGCCTTGTCGGTGCTTAACAATAAACTCGTTTAAATATATAATTTTTAATAATCTGCTTTAGCAGATTGCTATTTTAACTATTTTTTCCACAACACAAGCAAGAACAAATAAACAAACAAAACTATGACTAAATTCATATCATGTGTGGCTAGTCCGTCTGTGAAATAAGTCGTCTGCTCGGTAGAAGGGAATCTGTGGTTATGGCGGGTTGTTGTGTAACCACTGACATGTGGTCGGCGGGACCCGCGGACATTCTGTCGACTCTCAACTGCGGTGTTCTTCGGAATATCCTCTCCGGAAACGCAGAGGAGGTAATGTCTTTTATTGTAAATAATTGGTGTTTTGTTCACGTCTGCATCGCTGACTGTTTCGGCCATGTAAAAAGTGCATTTTTATAAAATTTTATACAGATGGTATCAACAGACGTCATTATCACATGCCTTGTTATACGGGTTAGCAGTCGTTCCAGTCCGGATAACAAATTTTTATTTTTTAAGTCTGACTGCTGCTGCTGCTGCTGCTGCTGCTACTACTACTACTACTACTACTACTACTACTACTACTACTGCTACTACTACTACTACTGCTACTACTACTACTACTACTACTACTACTACTACTACTACTACTACTACTACTACTACTACTGCTGCTACTACTACTACTACTACTACTACTACTACTACTGCTGCTACTACATACTACTACTACTACTACTACTACTACTACTACTACTACTACTGCTACCTGCTGCTGCTACTACTACTACTTGCTAGGCTACTACTACTACGCTACGCGCTTACGCTAATGCTACTGCTACTAGTGGGTACGACTACTACTACTGTCGACTTCTGTGGCTTAGGCGTTACGAACGCGCTTCGTAATGCCGGAGTGGGTTCGATTCCGGCTGTGGACGATTTGTCTTGGTTCCGATAGTGGTACCGAGAGCTGAACGTTTAGGGAGCAATGGCAAACCACTGAACGTAAAATTTGCCTAGAAAAACGACAACAGTCAAAAATGCTTGGATTGGTTTTGCAACGTCCTGTAACTCTTTTTAACAAAAGGAACGCATTATACGTTTGTAGGTTCCTACATAGAAGACCAACGAACGCAAGATACGCCGATTTTGCTTCTCTCTCGACCGCCCCATGGGCCTTTGATGCTAACCCCCGTTGGGACTAAAAAAAAGTTAAAGGATCCGCAACGAATTTTCTTTTTTTACTGCTGCTGCTGCTACATTAGTGCTGCTACTACTGCTGCTTCTGCTTTTGATATTACTGCTGCTACTACTACTACTGCTGCAGATGCTGTTGGCACCGCCTGATGGAGGACGAAAGTTAGTTTGGTAATTTCGAATCACATCGTCTTCAGTTACTGCTGTTTAGCATCCAGTTACCCAGACCGACACCTCGTTTTTCAAAGCATACAGTTGCGATGAAATATATCGTATAGATAGAGTGAGAAACAAAAGGTGAACATGTCCTCCATAATTGTCGGCCCAGCGGCAGGTGCAATGTGACTTACCTTACACTGCACTGTAAAAGGTCATTTCTTTCTCTTTTTCTTTCTTTCTTTCTTTCTTTCTTTCTTTCTTTCTTTCTTTCTTTCTTTCTTTCTTTCTTTCTTTCTTTCTTTCTTTCTTTCTTTCTTTCTTTCTTTCTTTCTTTCTTTCTTTCTTTCTTTCTTTCTTTCTTTCTTTCTTTCTTTCTTTCTTTCTTTCTTTCTTTCTTTCTTCCTTCCTTCCTTCCTTCCTTCCTTTCTTTCTGTCTTGTTTTGGTTCTTTTTCTGCGCTCACCCTTTAAAGGTCGTCTGGCACGTTTTGTTGTTGTTTAAAGCTAGGCCGTGATATCTGCACTTTCGGCCCAAACATCCAGTTTCAGCAGATACCCTAATTGTTCTTTGTATACGACATGTTTTTTTTAGGAGGACTTTTTTTTCTCCCCCTCTGCCCAAAAATATGGCCCCCAGAACCCACACTGTACCTCCCGTTCCCTATTTTTTTTCTGTATCAACTCACATTTTCTTTCTTTCTTCCTTCCCCTTCTCTTTCTCCCCCCTCTTCCACCCCCCACATCTCTCTTTCCCCCAGTTTCTCTCTCTTCCCCTCTCTCTCTCTCTCTCTCTTTTGCCCCCCCCCCCCTCTCTCTCTTCCCCCACATCCATCCTCCCATCTCTCTTTCTCTCCCCCATCTCTCCACCCCCATCTCTCCAACCCCATCCCTCCACCCTATCTCTCTCTCTTTTCCCCCTACCCAAACATGTTGTCTGTGTGTCTTATTGTTGTTGAAGGGATTCTGATTCATCATGTTGTAGCCCTGATACAAAACATTGAGTGGAGTAGTGGTAGTTTGTTTCTAGTCACTGCTGGGTCTAGGATTAGTTGTTCAGTATTCCTGAGTTAATTAAGCTCTTTTTATGCCTGTCAGTTTCTTAGCTCTCTGTGGACTATCAGGTTGAGCTCTAAAGCGGTAGAATTGATTCTCAGTTAGTTGTGGTAGCTTATTCTCAGTTGGTTAGTTGTGGTAGCTTATTCTCAAACGTTTAGTTGTGGTAGCTTATTCTCAGTTGGTTAGTTGTGGTAGCTTATTCTCAACCGTTTAGTTGTGGTAGCTTATTCTCAGTTGGTTAGCTGTGGTAGCTTATTCTCAGTTGGTTAGTTGTGGTAGCTTATTCTCAAACGTTTAGTTGTGGTAGCTTATTCTCAAACGTTTAGTTGTGGTAGCTTATTCTCAAACGTTTAGTTGTGGTAGCTTATTCTCAGTTGGTTAGCTGTGGTAGCTTATTCTCAAACGTTTAGTTGTGGTAGCTTATTCTCAGTTGGTTAGTTGTGGTAGCTTATTCTCAAACGTTTTGTTGTGGTAGCTTATTCTCAACCGTTTAGTTGTGGTAGCTTATTCTCAGTTGGTTAGCTGTGGTAGCTTATTCTCAGTTGGTTAGTTGTGGTAGCTTATTCTCAAACGTTTAGTTGTGGTAGCTTATTCTCAGTTGGTTAGTTGTGGTAGCTTATTCTCAGTTGGTTAGTTGTGGTAGCTTATTCTCAAACGTTTAGTTGTGGTAGCTTATTCTCAAACGTTTAGTTGTGGTAGCTTATTCTCAGTTGGTTAGTTGTAGTAGCTTATTCTCAAACGTTTATTTGTTGTAGCTTATTCTCAGTTGGTTAGTTGTGGTAGCTTATTCTCAGTTGGTTAGTTGTGGTAGCTTATTCTCAAACGTTTAGTTGTGGTAGCTTATTCTCAAACGTTTAGTTGTGGTAGCTTATTCTCAAACGTTTAGTTGTGGTAGCTTATTTTCAAACGTTTAGTTGTGGTAGCTCATTCTCAGTTGGTTAGTTGTGGTAGCTTATTCTCAAACGTTTAGTTGTGGTAGCTTATTCTCAAACAGTTAGTTGTGGTAGCTTATTCTCAAACAGTTAGTTGTGGTAGCTTATTCTCAAACGTTTAGTTGTGGTAGCTTATTCTCAAACAGTTAGTTGTGGTAGCTTATTCGCAAACAGTTAGTTGTGGTAGCTTATTCTCAAACAGTTAGTTGTGGTAGCTTATTCTCAAACAGTTAGTTGTGGTAGCTTATTCTCAAACGTTTAGTTGTGGTAGCTTATTCTCAAACATTTAGTTGTGGTAGCTTATTCGCAAACAGTTAGTTGTGGTAGCTTAAGCATTCACCGGCTGTAAACTCCGGTAAAGTCTTGGGTGTCCTCCTTTTCTGGACTTTGGTATTGTTCCAGAACTTGAGATTTACATGCACATCCGTTTTACGGATATGGCCTATTAATATGCAGACTGTTGGTTTCCTGCCTCAATGGCAGATGTACTCCTACTTCGATGGAAGCACCCCTAATTAGTCACCTTGTACGACATGCTTGTTAGGAGGCAGTGGGTCTTTTATCCCCCCCCCCCCCCCCCACAAATAAAAACTGAACCCTGGGACCTACACAAAGGGAGTATCAAACATATGATGCTAGGCCACCTTTCCATCCCACAAAGTTTCCTAGTGCCTGTTTTATGCTGGCTCATATTTATTTTTTGGTGTGTTCTTCTAAATCTGCCTTATGCGGAATGAAACCCAGTACATTCAGGCCAGTAGGCGAGCGTCTAGCCATTACCCTGCCACAGCTCCCAATGTAAAATTCGTATAGAATTACTATAAATTTTATTGTATAAGTTGTGTTTTCCAGCCTAAGTTAAAAAAAAAATATTTGCCAAGCTAGAGGTTTTCAGCTTTTTTTAGCCCCAAAAGTTCATAGTTGATTCCCGGGTATAGCAGTAATACAACCAAAGTATAGGCATACTAACTCCCCAGGGGCTCAATATACAGCAGAATATTGGAGACACATATGTTGCCCTGACTAAACCTCAGGTACATGAACATACATAAGATGTTTTCATGTTGTCTGTAATACTTTGTCACCCATGGTGCATTGTTTGCTTCTTAAAGAGTTAAGTGGCCACTGTGTTGAATAAAGAATCAACATCACAGCACTCTGGACCAGTATAAAGTGGCACAGTGACCAGTATAAAGTGGCACAAAGGCCAGTATAAAGTGGCACAGTGGCCAGTATAAAGTGGCACAGTGACCAGTATAAAGTGGCACAGTGACCAGTATAAAGTGGCACAGTGACCAGTATAAAGTGGCACAGTGACCAGTATAAAGTGGCACAGTGACCAGTATAAAGTGGCACAGTGACCAGTATAAAGTGGCACAGTGACCAGTATAAAGTGGCACAAAGGCCAGTATAAAGTGGCACAGTGACCAGTATAAAGTGGCACAGTGACCAGTATAAAGTGGCACAAAGGCCAGTATAAAGTGGCACAAAGGCCAGTATAAAGTGGCACAGTGACCAGTATAAAGTGGCACAGTGACCAGTATAAAGTGGCACAAAGGCCAGTATAAAGTGGCACAGAGGCCAGTATAAAGTGGCACAGTAAAGTGGCACAGTGGCCAGTATAAAAGTGGCACAGTGGCCAGTATAAAGTGGCACAGTGGCCAGTATAAAGTGGCACAGTGGCCAGTATAAAGTGGCACAGTGACCAGTATAAAGTGGCACAGTGACCAGTATAAAGTGGCACAGTGGCCAGTATAAAGTGGCACAGTGGCCAGTATAAAGTGGCACAGTGGCCAGTATAAAGTGGCACAGAGGCCAGTATAAAGTGGCACAGTGGCCAGTATAAAGTGGCACAAAGGCCAGTATAAAGTGGCACAGTGACCAGTATAAAGTGGCACAGTGGCCAGTATAAAATGTTCTAGGCTGGTATAGGCTTAACTTAGACATTGTTAAGTAAAAATCTTGAGGTTGACTTGTATCAAGTCAACTTTGTGTGTCACAGGTTAGAATAAATTCTTTCAAACAATCAAGTCAACCCTTTAGACATTATTTCAAGTTGCAGAATTAAGTTTTCTACTATTTTCCTTGTTTCGAGATGTTTGATTTGCTTTCATTATATTTCCTTTTGTCTGTATTTTTTTTTTTTTTTCTGTTTTATTGCATTTGTTTTCTTTCCTTTGATATTTTTTCTTGTTCAAAGTGTTGGTTGGTTGCAACCGCTATTTCATATTTTTCAGCAGTGTAGTTATGTATTTAATTTATTTTTACAAGTAAACAGTTTATATAATTTTGTAGTTGTGTGTTCACTGTGTAAGAAAAACAGTATTACTACGATATATTTTTATTGTCTTAAAAAAAAACACATTTACCATAATATATTTTTCTTGTTATAAGAAAACAGAATTTAGCATGGTGTGTACTTATTGTCATACAGACAACAGAATTACCATGTGAATTATTTTTTGTCATGCAGACAACAGAATTACCATGTGAATTATTTATTGTCATGCAGACAACAGAATTACCATGATTTGAATTTATTGTCATACAGACAACAGAATTACCATGTGAATTATTTATTTTCATGCAGACAACATAATTACCATGATTTGAATTTATTGTAATACAAACAACAGAATTACCATGTCAATTATTTTTTGTCATGCAGACAACAGAATTACCATGATTTGAATTTATTGTCATACAGGCAACAGAATTACCATGATTTGTATATATTGTCATGCAGACAACAGAATTACCATGATTTGTATATATTGTCATGCAGACAACAGAATTACCATGATTTGTATTTATTGTCATACAGACAACAGAATTACCATGATTTGTATTTATTGTCATGCAGACAACAGAATTACCATGATGTGTATTTACTGTCATAAAGAATATTGAATTGCCATGATATGTGTTCTTTATTATACAGAAAACAGAATTACTCCCAACAAGCATGTCATAAAAGGCAACTAATTAGGTAAATAGGGTGTGTTTCCTTTGAAGTCGGAAGTCTGCCTGTAAGGTATGGAAGCAATAGTCTGCATTTAAATAAGTCAATATATGTAAAAAAAATATGTAACTGAATGTGCACGCAAAAGTCTAGTCTTGAAACAAGACCAAAGTCTAAAAGTATACGAACAGCCAAACTTTTTTCAGATTTACAGGTGGTGAATGGTGACATATTTTCATTGTCTTACAGAAAGCAGAATTACCATACTGTATGCTTATTGTCTGACGTAAAACAGAATCACCATGGCATTTTTTGTCTTACAGAAAGCAGAAATACCATTCTATATGCTTATTGTCTGACGTAAAACAGAATCACCTTGACAAATTTTCATTGTCTTACAGAAAGCAAAATTACCATGATTTGTGTGTATTATCTTATAGAAAACGCCTTTTCCTGGTGAGGTGCGAGACCTGACGAAGAGAATCCGCACAGTTCTGATGGCCACAGCACAGATGAAAGAGAACGAGAATGACCCAGAACTATTAGTGGACCTGCAGTACAGCCTGGCAAAGTCCTACGCCAGCACCCCTGAGCTGAGAAAAACCTGGCTGGATGCTATGGCCAAGCAACACATCAGACGTAATGATTTCTCAGAGGTTAGAGTGTGTTGTATTAGAGTTTGTTTTACATTAACAGATGTACAGAGGCGCTAATACAAGCAGTGTGCGACTTTGTGGCCTAGAGGTTAGCCTGCCCTCTCTACCTACAACAGTGAACATAAATCTGGTCTGAAGAGCAAAATGGGCAGAGCAAGCTGTGGGGAACAATGAAGGACCCGCAGCTGACATGCGAGTTCATAGAGGCAGCAAACCTGACAGTCTGACCTGAGCGTACGAATTCGAATTCAAAGAAGAAGAAGAAACACACTTTTCAATTAGCATATTCTATTTATTTTAATTATATGTCGTCAGAACCTAATTATCTGCCTTTCTTCATTTCAGGCTGCCCATTGTTACCTTCACATAGCTGCTCTGATTGCAGAGTACCTCAAACGAAGAGGTAAACATGAAATCAGTTTCTTTTGATTTAAGCATTATTATCTCTCCACTGCCTGAAGGAGCAGCTAACCGAGGGGTAGTAGTAGTCCCAGGTTTGAATCTTTGTTAAGGTGATGGTTTTTTTTTTTTTTAAATATCTGTTAGAGACAAAAATACAACACTCACAACCAGTTGAATACTCATTTTCGTGCAGCATATTTGAGCACACTCGCACACCTCCCACGCCCACGCCCTTTCAACAACCTCTGGCAGTTTGTGGCAACTGCACTAGCCAAGACCACCCCCTACCCGATCCTACTACATGGCCCTTATTCTTCTCGTCTTCTTCGCATTCACGAGCTGTAAACTGTGGCGGAAAGTTCTGGTTGTTTCAGGACCTAAGTGTTTGCATGCGCATCCATTTTATAGATCTGTCTCTTTTGTATGCAGACTGTTGGTGTCTTGTCTGTCAGGCAGATGCACTCCGACTTTGAAGGAAGCTCCAGTTAGTCGACTCTTACAACATGCTTGTTGGGTTTATTGGGTAGGTTGTGGGTCTCTTTTGCCATTCTCCTTACAGTAGGGCCCCTGAACCCACACGAGGACCTACACAGCAATAAAATTGGTGTAAGTAAAAAAAAAAGAGTAAAGATTCCTTTACACGCCCTAGGCGCATCGGGCAAATAAAGACATAGTTTTTTTTTCTTTTTTCAAGTAAGCCTTTATTAAGTTCACTTTTGTTATCTGTCCACTTGCAGTCAGTCCAAGAATACAAGAAAAGTTATGTCCCGGTATTTAAAACATGCCTATTAAAAAAAAATGACATACAGCCTGGCTTTCCTAGCAGCACTCGAAAATAAACTAGTTCCACTTGTTGTTTTAAATCAATGTTGAGATCGGCGGGTTAAGGTTTGTAAACCCAGTTTCATAATTCTCCCATACCAGTGTTAACAGCCAACTGTGGGTAGACCGCTTTGATTTGATTTGAAGACCAGTGTGAGCATTGAACCTTTTAGAAAGTAATGGCAAACTAATGAGCATACAATTATCTAGCAAAGCCAACAGCCAACAAATACTAGGTTTTGGTTTATGATGATCTCTACAAGGATATATAAACATTTTTTGTTTTGTTTTCTGGTCAATTACAGCCTAAAACATATGGTTGGATGTGCTCTTTTTTTTTATAAGCTTTTATTAAGTTTCCTTTTTGTTTCATTATTTTTAATTACTTGTAGCTTATCAGTCTAAAATGTAATCTTTGTGAATGAATATGTTTGTCTTGTGCTGAAAAATATCCTCAATGTGATGTGTATATCACTTTTTTCATGTTGTAGAATTGTTTATTATACATGTTTTGTGCTTTCTGGTCTTTTTCTAATAACTATTACTTGTTTAGATTTAAAAGTAATTTCTCTTGCTATGTTTAATGTAACTAGTTTTGTCGTCCATGTGTTTTTGGGGCTCATTAGAGATGCCCCCCCCCCCCCCCCCCCCCCCCCCCCCCCGGTCCCAAAAAAGTGTTTAGCGTTTCTCTTGTCTTATTCACTTTATTCTTTCCTTCCTCCTCCTCCTTTTTTTTGCATTCTCAGGCTGTCCACTTTGGCTCTGGTTGTTCATCCACTTCTGAACTTCAGTCTTGTTTCAGAACTTAAGTGTTTGAGATCTGGCCTTATTTGTATGCAGACTGTTGGTTTCTTGACTCACAGGCAGATGCACTATGACTTTGAAAGAAACCCCTAATTAGTCAACTCTTACGACATGCTTATTATGGCACAGTGCTTCAGTTCTTGTTTTCCCCATAATGGGGCCCCACAACCCACACAGGGGTAGCTTCTTCTTTGGGCTCTTGGCTTCAGCAGGCAGCTGATACTTTGTATTGTGGCTTACAGCTAGACTGCAGCAACACCTGCGTCTTTGGGCCCAACATGTCTGATTTTACCAGTCTCCAAATTGTAATTTTTTTACGTTATGCTTGTTAAGGATTCAGAGGGGTGTTCTCCACCCCCCACCCCCAAAGGGGCGCTGGAACCCACTCGGGAAGTCTTATTCAGCTTCTTATTAGTTATTTTGATTTAACAATAATTTATGATTTATGCTGATTGAGTGTAATTTGTTCCATTGCTCATCTGCTACTGGGGCCTGTAAGGGAAATAACTGCAATATCATAAGTTACTAAGCATGTCATAAGAGGCAGTTAAGGACATTGAAGTGAGACCAGCTTCCTCATACCTCATTCTGCAGAAAACTGTTATCTGCACAGTGCAACCATTCTGCTTTGTTCTTCTTCGTTATTTTTTTTTAATCCATGTGACGTAAATGAGTTGTGTTTGTTTATTGCATAGCTGCTATATTTGCGCTTTCAAATACATCTAATCCTTCTGATTTTTGTTTTCCGGTTTAGCCTTCCAAGTTAGTACATGAAACATTGTGGCACATTTGTACTGCTTTATTTACTGCAGTACTATACCCATGCACTTCATTCAAGTTGACTAAGGAGGTTGGAATGATCCTGGCAAACTTGTCCTATAGAAAGCTTTATCCTGAAAAGCCAGCCATTAATTGAGCAAGGCTACTCTCAGCAGATCCACACTGTTCATGACCATTGTCTGGTTTCATACTCTTCTCTGTTCTTCTCACTAGAGCATAACTTAAAGGACTTATTGTGCAGTGACCTTTACATTACATGAAGGTCTTGAGTTTAAATCTGTATTGAGTCTGGGTTGTTTTTTTTTTTTTCTTCAACAAAAAATTATCTTGGCTCTCATGTCGATTAAAAATGGTCACCAGGCAAAGGCCCTGGAAAAAAATAAAGACAGCAGGCCTGAAGCTAACCACATCACTCATCAAGTACTTACTGATTAGTCTATAAACATATGTGTCTAGCATCACATGCTGATGCGCCACAAGGATCCTTTACTTATCGACTTACCTTCGCATTCTAAATAACAGTTTTCTTGGACAAAGCTTTAGCCTGGGATTTTAATAGGTCATTAGAAATTATCTGCTATTGTAGTTACATCTGTGTGTGTGTTGTCCATCAAGTATGAGTACGAAGATGACTGATGAGGTCAATGCGGGCCAGAACAGTTCTTGGACAGTGAGGACAAGGAATGAGAGTTGTGCCAGGGAGGGAATCCCCTGCAGTCGCCTTTCTGTCCATTCTTTTCTTAATCAGTCTTGCTGTTCTGTTGGCTTCACATGTAGCCGCGCCCTTGTGTAGGGCTGCACGCCATGCATTTCGGTCTTGAGAGGCAGCCTCCCAATTGGTGTCATTCATCCCAAATGCTTTGTGAAGACTTCAAGGTGTCCTTAAAGTGTTTCTTTTGCCTGCCTTGGGAACGTTTCCCATTCTGCAGCTCACCATAGAAGAGTTTTTTTGTGTGTGGAGCCTGTGATCTGGCAAGATGCATCTAGAAATTTTGAAACAGAAACTCTGAAGGTTTGAGAGCTGTTCTAGCTTTATTTTGTCTGGTCTGGGTGCGTTGTTTTTTTTTTTTTCTTAGTCTAACACAGCGCATCCTCAGTTTCTGCAGCAAGAATTGATGGCCTTTGATCATTGCTTTGACTGTTCGCATCTGTTCTGTTAACATCGCATAGCTGTTCTGTTCATTCTGTCCATTGATTAATTGCAATATTTTGTCGCATTAATATTACGCCATCCTTCGATTTTTGTATTTATCTCCTACAGGGAAGTTAAAATCTAGTAAGTCTGTCCTGCCAATTTTGTGAAACTAATCTGCATTTTGCTCAGATCTGATGAATGCAAACATGTTTTTTCTATCACAAATTACATGTTCCTGTTCTCACAAAAGATTTTTTGTTTCTTTGATGGTTTAATTTGTTTAAAGTGGGACCAAGGATGATTTATTTGTTGTTGTTTTTTCCCTCCCTGTATGATAATAATTTAATAGCGCATGACTCGTCAAACTGTAGATTATACAGGCGTAAAAACTGTTTATGTAGCATTAACTTATTAGTTTCTAAGTTTTACTAATTAATTTAGATTACTTAATATGAACACTGTAAGTATGAACTCCAGATGTACAGGTTTCTCAAGTGTACAATGTATAAATTTGTTTTTTAGCAATGACTGTAGAAAGATATTTAGAAGGGTAATACATATTTTGTCTTCTTCTTCTTCTTCTTCTTTTTCTTCTTCTTCTTCTTCTTCTTCTTCTTCTTCTTCTTCTTCTTCTTCTTTTTTTTCTTTTTCTTCTTCTTTTTCTTCTTCTTCTTCTTCTTCTTCTTCTTCTTCTTCTTCTTCTTCTTCTTCTTCTTCTTCTTCTTCTGCTGCTGCTGGCCTTTATACCCTTTATACACTTTGGTGGTGGTTGGGGGGAAGAGGGGGGGGGGGGGATGAATGAAAAAGCCACTCCCACACATGACAGATATGCTGTAATTGGTAACTAATTAGCATTTTGTTGAAATTTGATGAATTGGGCCAAAAGAGGCAGATATCGCAGCCTAGCTTCAAACTGTAACACAGTGTGCTAACTGCCATTTCAAGTTTGAACACAGAAGAAGAACCAATCCCTTTTAAGACAAATTATTTTCATCCTGATGGAGGTGACATACTAATCTTACCCAGTACATTGTACAGCTGCAGTCGACCCTTTATTCCTTAAAGGACCCTGTTCCACACCATTAGGTGTGTAAGGCATAGAGTACTAGGAAAACCTCCAGAATTGGCACCTGGAATGTTAGAACTTAATACGGTCAAGGAAGAACAATGGAAGTAGTAATAATATAACTAGAATGTCTTTGCACTGGAACCCACAGGGACATAGAAATATAGGAAGGCCAAAACACATGGAAAAGGGAGCTGGAGAATGAAGTTAAAAAGATGGGGAGGACATAGGGAGAGCTGCATGCGATAGCAAAAGATAGAACAACTTGGCATGAGTTGGTTGAGGGCCTATGCTCCATTTAGGGCTAGAAAGGCAGAAGAAGAGATAGTTTAACTGTAGAGAGTTCCTCATTCAGTTTTGATGTTATCTTTTTGTGGAAAGTCTGCTTTAGTTGTGATGATGTATGTCTGCGGCAAGTCGGCTTTAACTATGAAGTTGTTCTATTTGTGCAAATCTGCTTTAAATGTAATATTGTCTTATAACGATCATCTTGTCCAAGCATGTGTTTACTTCTAATTTGTAACTTCATCTCCCAAACGTCAATAATCACAGAAAGTTCACCTGTTCAGCTTTGTAAAATACCTTGAAAACGGTAGGTGGGTAGGTCCCCACCAGGACATTGCACAAGCGATAAACACCCGGTGACACAAAGTATCACCATGCGGATAAGGATCACCCGTGGAGAGGCCCCAGAAACCCAGTTCAGCCGTTAGGCCATATACAGCTATATTAAGGGCCCCTGCAAAAGCCATGGTGGGGCTTCAGAATAGCTAAAAACTGCATCCCACAAGGGGATGATAAGATGGCTGTAAAAAAAACAACCTTGAAAATATATAAGTCAGAATGACATGTAAACTTGTCAGCTTTACGTTAACACAATCATGAAGGAGAAATTAACATTGTTGTAGAACCATTCCTCAGCAAATGACAATGACAGTGATACAGTTACAAACAAGAATACACAAAAATCACTTATCTGTAAGTAGAGATCTCTCATGTAAATTTCCAAAACACACGTGGACAGCAGAAAATCTGAGTCACGTTGTGATGCAGAAAAAGGGCACTCCAAAGGAAGAGAGAAAGGAGCGGCAAGTTACAAGGGCCATAACTCAAAAGTTTTAGGTCAAGCTCTGTCAGGCATTTGTTTAAAAAAAAAAATAACTTGCAGACTCTTTTATTGAAAAATATTTTTAAGTGACAATTTACATTGCAGCTAACAAGTTTTCATGGGCATACACAAAAAGAGACATTTAAAAAATATTTAAACAATCACAAATGCATTTAGCCTTTGGAACATGGATTCTGAGGGTGTCTAAAACTTACATCTATCCTGTTGTGCTTAATTAATCTTTATCCCCATGTGGGACATATTTTTTTGTTACTTTGAAGCTCCACCCTGGTTGGTGCCGGGGGCCCTAATATAACCTAACGGTTGAACGAGGTTTCTGGGAATTCTCCCCGGGTGATCCTCATCCGAATGGTGGCACTTTGTGTTATCGGGTGTTTATCGCTCAGGGATGTGTCCTGGTGGGGTAAAAAGTCAGCCAGACATTAATGTTTTCGTACTGTGACAGCATGCTGGCCACCTTTGCTTCCCATGAACTGGTACCCATTTTAAGGTGGGTTGACGTGGGAGCCAAGTTAAGTTTTTTTTTTTTTTTTTAATGTCTGCCACAATGTAGATTTGACTCTAGACCACCAGACCGGCAGATGAAGGTCTAGCCACAGCTGCTTGTGAAAATAAGTGCTGATTATTAAATGTTTTACAACTCTTGATGAAAGAACCATCAGATAACCAAATAAGATGACCTAACTTGAGAGGATTGTTATTGATGTTTAACTGCTTGTATCTGTTATTTTTATTGTTGATGTTTGATAGTGTCGGTTCCAGATTTACCTGCAAAAAAACTGCATGCAGGGCCGTCTCAATGCATGGGCACACTGGGCAGTTTCAGCTTTGGAAGTCCCAAACTGATCTGTAAATGTCAAGTATGACTTGTCATATAAGAAGTTCCTAGTCATTTAACACTGTGCCGTCTAATCTGTGTTTATGCTTTATCACCAGTTTTGTTGAAGTGCCATTAAAGTAAATATATGTTTAATAGTATCGACCATTTACATCTCATTCCTGTGAATGGTTTACATAGGGCCTGAGCACATTGATTCACTGGGGGCCCTTGATGCCGCTAAGACGGCCCTGACTGCAGGCTTATCCTTTATCGATTCTTCACCTTAGTATTGCCTGTATGGCATCTCTAGCACTTTCAGTTTTGAAAGTCCCAGGTGTTAGTGTTGCAGAGCCTCCATGATACCCAGCTAACTCCTCCAGTAGTTCTCAACATCTGGGTCGTGACCTTTTTGTGGCTCAAACAGCTCTTTCACAGGTTGAAAAACACTGAAGTCACTGAAGTTATGAAGTAGCTAAAAAAATAATTTTATGGTTTGGGGGGTCACCACCACATGATGAACTGTATGTTTGTTTGTTTGTTTTAGTATCCAGAAGCCATGAGTTGTTAACCCTTAGGCTCTGTATTATGGATATCACAACCTTTCGGCCTTGATTCCATTGTAAACACCGTAAATCTGGGAGAAATGTGGCTTTTCTGCCTACCTCCGGGAGTGAACCTGGACCACAAGGAGTTCGTCACCCGCTCACTGCGCAATCCGGTTTAGCCAACTACGCTAGAGAGACGGGCGAGGAACTGTATTAAAGGGTTGTGGTGCGTTAGGAAGGTTGAGAGCCACTGATCTAATTGATCAAGTGAGTGTCCTAAATCCATCAGCAGATTATGGGTCCAAACACAAACTCCTTATATCAGTGTTACTGTATCCATCCTTGAACACAGCAAATCAGTAGTGACCAGGCAGAAATTGCATATACTAAATACTTCAAGGCATTTCCTTATACACATTTTTCATTCTTTTTGGGCAAGTTATTATAGAAGAGCCAAGAGCCTTATTCATTGTTTGATAACATGCTTTTAAAATGTGTAGAATAATTCTCTTGCTTAAAATATTTTTTTTTTAATTTAAAGTGAATGGAGGGCCGTTTTTATGCATGTGCAGTCTTGCAGGTCGACATAGCCTTGAATGGCTACCAGGTAAAGTCCTGGGAAGAAAAGGCAACTGAAGGGGTGGGGACCATATCACCCACTGAGTGCCGATTGGCCTATAAAATACAGGTCTACCCCAGTATGTATGCTCAATACACCTGACTGAAGGTGCAGAAATGGCGCCTTTTTTTTTTTTTAGTATCCAGAAACCATGGGTTGTTAACCTTTTGGCTTGGTACTATGGATATTGCAACCCTTCGACCTTGATTCCATGATAGATACCTTAAATCTGGAAGAAATGTGGCTTTTCTGCCTACCTCGTGGCATGACCCAGATCACAAGGAGTTTGTCACCTGGTCGCCATGCAGAGGGTTTTAACCAACTGAGCTAGCGAGCCGGCCAAAAGGCGCCTTCAACATGTGCAGCCGCACCGGATGGCAGAATTTTGAGGGTGACACAGTGAAACAGATAGCAATAAAATGTTTATAACTCTCTTTCTTTTATCATTATGAAACCAGAATTAGATTAACATTCTGACATTACAATAATATGGCGATAGAGATACTAACTTTTAGCTCAAGGAAGAACAAGCGTAAGATAATTGACTTCACAGGGGTGTCAATTCTAAATACAGCTCTCATTATATGGCACAGCATAGTTAGCCTTAAAGAGTGAAACAGAGCCTTTACTTTTACTGATAAAGTCACACATTGTGTGATAACTGATGAGGTTGCTTTTTTTTTTTTTTTTTTAGCCTGAAAAAGATGATGCATACGTATGGAAATGGAGGTCAAGGTTTGAGGTGACAGAAGGGTGCTTGTGGGTGGGAGTGTCCTTTATTAGTGTAAGGATGATGATTTGTTCCTTAGACAGGAGGCAGGGCATCTGATGATTTAAATCCTTTACCAGTTGGTTGGTCCACCTTTGTCTGTCTGCTTGTCAATCAGCCTGTCATTCAATGTTGAATATCCATGCAGTGAAGTTCAGTTACATTGTTTGCACTCATACTTTTGGTGTGTGTTTGAGCGTGCGCATGTACACACACACATTACCTACACACCTACATAATGTACGTATGTGCTTACATACAACACGCACATGTGCACACATACATATATATATTGGAGAGCCATGGTTGCATAGTGAATAGTGTGTTTGCCTACTGTGACAGTGGTCCAGGCTGACAATAATACCCACAAAACAAAAATATACAGTGTGTATTAACCTATGCTTTATTTTTTTTTACCTTTGATGACCCCTAGGGAGTTACCCACAGGGCTGTTCCTCGTTTGCCTTCATTTCTCCCAACATTGTCATGGAGGAGACTGGCATCAAGGACGACAGTGGGATGCAGGATGTACAATACACTGAGGTTTGTTCTCTTCCTCTCCACCTCCACCTGTAGGTATGCTTACTTACTTACTTACTTACTTACTTACTTACTTACTTAGTCGCTCCTCTTCTACCTTGGGGTTTAGAGGTTTGCCAGAGAGATCGCCAGACTTCTCTAACAGGCAGATTTATTTTTTACTTTGTTCCATTCCTATCCCCTCTGTCAGGAACTGTATGATGTTGTCTCCCTGAGTTGTCCTCTAGAAATGCATATACATTCTTCATTGCAGTAGTCCTTGTGAATGAGTCCTGCCTGAAGTATCAAACACAGAATGTTCTTTGTTTGCCCTTAGAAAGGCAGTTGGCACATTGTGTTGGGGTTTACAGCTAGGCTGTGAAATATGCCTTTCGACCCAACCCATCTGGTTTTAGCTAATCCATTATTAGTATTTCATTACATGCTTCTTAAGACGCAGAGGGTCTGTTCTTTATTTTGTCCAGCGCAGAATAGGGCCGGTTAAAATGGACGCTAGGCAGCGGCGCTGTTTGGAGCAGAGGCAAATTTTTTGCTTCTGCCGGACGGTGGCCAATGCATTTTTGCTCCATTTCTAGACTGGATATAGTTTCGTCGCCCAGCTTCTGAGTTGAATGCATGGCGTGACCCTGTGAGCTGCGGATTTCATTTGGAATGTATTTTCGACTGTGACCAACGTGGTGGTGTGAATTGTAGATTCAGAAAATGGCGCGATGCCTGTCGTTCAATGCTTGCGGGACCCGTATTAAAATTGATCGCGCGGGCAACTGCTGATCTGTTGGCGACAAGTTCTGCTATCATCAATGATGAACTGCAATTCTAATGTTGGACTGTTCGTGTTAGCACTTCGGATGGCTACCATATGCTTTAATGCAAGTGTATGCTAGATATGCTGAGACAGCAGTCTGTCAATCTTTCCACAAGGGACTGTGATAGACATTCTGAGTGTTTTTCGCCTGCACAGGAGCGGAGCAAAGATGGGGCGACCCGTTTGCTATGAAGCTGAAACTAAGACTACCAGACTACCAGACCAGGGCCCTTGAATCCATATGGGAAAAGCAAAAGATGCAATAGATCAAATCACAAAGTGTGATTTTTTTTGTTGTTTTAAGACCAGTTTGTCTCTTTCATTTAGACGCTTGCCGGATTGACTCATTACTACAAAATGTAATAGTACATATGCATTTAGAAGGAGACAATCATTGTTTGGCCATGTTATGAGAGGAGGGAGATTAGAACTGCTGTGACCACTGGAAAGAGATATAGTGGAAAAATAACACAAGAATTTCATCATATGCAGGGGTGACAGCACATGAACTGATACCTGCTGTTAAAGATCACAGTTTGTGGAGAGGCATAATCGCCCAACACAAGTCAAGGCACTATGATGATGATGATGATGACATGCATCTCAGTTCTGCTTATAGATGCTATGTTTGCATATATATATATATGTGTGTGTGTGTCTACATTAAAGTCAGACTGATACTTTTATCAAGCACACTTTTGTGTATGTTGTGACCTTGCATTCTCAATCTATTATAGCAATTGTTTGAGAACGATAAAGAATGTGTTTTAATTGGCAGGGATAGTTATAACACCCCACCCGCACACATGCATGCACGCACACGCAACTGTAGGTTATTCCATATAGCCATTCGAGTGCCCCTGTAAAACTTTTGTACAATTAAGGGGGTTTGGGGAATTTGTTCCTGTTGAATTGTTTGGTCATGTATGCAGAATAGGAGAGAATTAGCCACTACGGCAGGCATTGGAGGCTAAAAGCCATGGAACTAGACCACCAGGACGACCCAGGGTTCGCTGAGAGGGCAACATTTGAGTCCCTGACTGACAACGGACTAATGTGGGACAAAGTCAAAAATAAAATGGCTGATAGAGAAGTCTGGCGATCTCTCTGGCAAACCTTTACACCCTAAGGTAGAGAAGGATTCTTCTTCTTCTTCGCGTTCACCAGCTGTAAACTCTGGCGGAAGGTTCTGGTTGCTCATCCACTACTGAACTGCAGTTCTGCTCCAGAACCTGAGTGTTGCATGTGCATCAGTTTTACAGATTCTCTTGAATACAGACTGTTGGTTCCTTGCCTCTCCAGCAGATGCACTCCGACTTCAAAGTCAGCTCCCCAATTAGTCGACTCTTACGACATGCTTTTGGGGAGGCAGTGGGTCTATTCTTGTTTTCCCCAAAATGGGGCCCCGGAACCCACACAGGGGTAGAGAAGGATTGATCAGGTTTAAAAAAAAAAATATAAAAAAAAAAGGCTTAACATCTATAAAGAGGTTCTTTGAATCACTGAACCTTCAGGTTCCAATCACATGTTTAGAATACAGGAAAACTTGTGTTTGCACATCTGCTGATTGATTGTCCTGTCTCCAGTGGCATGCTTGAATGTTGTGCTGACCTGAATTAATACGTCTCTTTCAGGAAACCCTGGTTGAGTTTTTAGAAAAGGCTGCTGAGTACATGGAGAAAGCCCAGCGGTTTGAAGTTTTGGGAGACATCTATAAGCTTATAATTCCCATCTACGAGAAAATGAGGAATTTTCAGGTCAGTGGACATTTTTTTTTTTTTAAATTGTTATACCTTTTTCTACTTCTTCTTAGTATTCTCTGGCTGTAAACTCCAACGGAAAGTTCTGGTTGTTCACCCACTTCTGGACTTTGGTCTTGTTCCAGAACTTGAATTTTGCTTGCACATCCGTTTTACAGATCTGGCTTACTTATGTGCAGCCTGTAAGTTCCTCACTCTCAGGCAGATGCATTCCAACTCGGAAAAGAAAATCCCTAATTAATCCCTTTTACGACGGTGCTTGTTAAGGCAACAGTGGGTCCGTTGTTTTTTCCCTCACAGAATGAAGCCTGGAACCCACACGGTGATGGAATCATTATGTGACATTATGTTTTATCTTTCTTGGTGGTAGTGGAGATGTGTTATTTTCAAAGGATATTACTGGTAAATGGTAATTGCAGAGAAAACTGACCCTCCAAAAGGCAACATAAAAAAAAGGATATGGGACAAACCTGAAGCAAGTTGATATTTTAAAGTACTTGGGTACCCTGATAACATCAGATGGAGGATGTATTAAAGGAGTTTAATGTAGAATAGCTCAAGCAAAGGCAGCAAAATGAAGAATATTTTATGCAATCTTTCTTTGTCAATTGAAACAAGAAAGAGAATTCTTAAAAGCTATATAAATCCTGGAGAGCAGGAGAAGCTGAGGAGACTGAGAGAAAAGATGCAGGACAGTTTGACATCACGGCATGAAGGATCCTCTCTGTCAGAGTTGATTGAAAGTACACGAGACAGAAGGTTGTGGACACACATGACTACCAACGCCACACAGCATGGTCTTTAAGAAGAAGACTATTGGTAATTTTCATACGTGTCTTGGGAAGTAAAAGTGGCCAGTGTCTTGTGGACCAATTCATTTATCAGGTGCTGATTGGTCTGTACGAATATGGATGGAACACCATATGCTCAGTGTTGAATGTTGAATAAATAACCTACATCACAGCACTCGGGACACCCCCATAAGCGCTCCGTCTCCATCTTCAGTAGCAAGCGAAGAGTTAAAATTCCGATGGTACGAGTAACTGTCTGTATATCCGTCTCGCCTTTCCCCTGAGTGTCGAGTGTCGGCCAGATCCCCTGGCAGCTCCTAACAGCGCCATTCTCCTCAGACCATAATGATCCGTCTGGGCCTCCGCACTGTTCACTCATCTCCAAAGGGCATGCTCAGTGTCCCAACAGCAGGAAAAATATTTTTTGCTTTTTTTTTTTATCGATCAATCTGTTTGTCCTATCTGGGCTGCTACCGAAAGGTAGATTATAAAAATCTCAGCCTGGATGGCAGACCAAGAGAGAAGATTCCAGATACCCTGTTTAACCTTCAGAGAAGTTATAATAAGGGCACTGGTAATGGCTACATCTACTGCATGTAACCTGCAGTCTTGGATAGCGACGATGTTTTTACCTTTTTTTTTTTTTTTATGTTGAGATAAGGTGAATCAAGAATTGACATCACAGCACTCGGGGCATTCCCATATGCGCTGTATCCTTATCTTCAGTAGCCAGCGTTGAGTACCAATACTAATGGTACCGGTCATAGTCTGGTTATATATCCCTCTTGCCTTTCCTTTAAGTGTAGTGAGCCGGCCAGACCCTCTGGTCACATACAGGTTATCATTCTCTCCAGGCCATAATATTCCAGTTTCTCTTCGGACTTCATTACTTGGTCCCAAAGGGCCCTGACCACATCCACCTTGTCATATATCAGTTCAATACCTAGTGGTGCAGGTCCAACCAATTCATCTGTCTGTTCATTCCCCACCAATAACCTGTGCCCTTTCCTAATATCCCATCTTGCTGCACCAGAATTTCAACATCTAATGAAAAATGCTGCAGAGAGATATTCAGATGAGAATTAGAACTAGCTGGCTTCTTCTTCTTCTTCTTCTTCAGTATTCCAAGCCCTTGAGGTTCACTGCTGAAGGTATCACCTGCCTCTACTCATCCCTCTTGGGAGCCTTCTCTTTCATGTTGGTGACACCAAGTGTTTGCAGGTCTGTCTCGACATTAACTCTCCATCATCTTCTTGGTCTGCCTTGTAGTCTGCGACCCTTGAGTATCCAGTTTTCATCAGTAATCAGTTGTGATTTAAACAGATTATGAATTTTGTTGTTTCTCACTCTCCATTCCCCGCTGTTTGTCTCTTTGATGGGTCCAAAGATTCGTCGTAAGACTTTATTTTTGAAAATTTGTAATGAGGCTTCATCTCTTTTAGTTGTGGTCCAAGTTTCAGAGCCATATAAAACTAGCTGGCTTCACATTATCATAATCACAGACGACAAAGAAATGTTGCAGCTTGAAAACCTTTATCAGCAAATGACACCATCCGACATAGCTACAGTTACAAACAAAAGTCCCTCATCTGTAAGTTGAAGTCTTCCACAGAAATATCCACCACACGTCGGGACAGTAGAAGCTAAATTAGAGAACTGGGAAATTATGCTAGCCCAGAAGGAAGGTCATCTGCAACAGAAATGATTGAATGTTTATGATACAGAAGGCTGTGAAAAGACATGTCTGCTAACTCTTTATGGCGTTTAATATTATAAGAAGATAGCCAATGTCTGCTCTAGATTAGATGAGATTTTCTTTGAATTGTATCTATTATGTGATTATTTAAGATGAGTTATATATAAGAGGAGTTATCATTATGAACTTAATCACTGTCTGGAGTTGATCATTACTACTTCTTTCTTTTTCTTCTTCTTCTTTGACTATGTTCACCCTTTAAAAAAATCATTTTTTACGCAACGTTTATGACATGCTTGCTAAAGTGCAGTAGATCTGTTAATTCCCCCCCCCCCCCCCAACAAATGGGCCACAGAGCCCACATAGAGAAGACCACTTGAGTTGTGTGTTGACTCATTGAAATACTGAGTTGTCTGTATAGTTATAGTGTTGACCATCATCCCAAGTGAGGACTGGAATGGAACATTCAGTCATGACCAGTCCATTCAGTCATGAAGTCCGTTCAGTCATGACCAGTCTGTTCAGTCATGACCAGTCCATTCAGTCATGACCTGTCTGTTCAGTCATGACCTGTCTGTTCAGTTATGACCAGTCCATTCAGTCATGACCAGTCCATTCAGTCATGACCAGTCCATTCAGTCATGACCAGTCCATTCAGTCATGACCAGTCCATTCAGTCATGACCAGTCCATTCAGTTATGACCAGTCCATTCAGTCATGACCAGTCCATTCAGTAATGACCAGTCCATTCAGTCATGACCAGTCCATTCAGTCATGACGTCCATTCAGTCATGACCAGTCCATTCAGTCATGACCAGTCCATTCAGTCATGACCAGTCTGTTCAGTCATGACCAGTCTGTTCAGTCATGACCAGTCTGTTCAGTCATGACCAGTCTGTTCAGTCATGACCAGTCTATTCAGTCATGACCAGTCTGTTCAGTCATGACCAGTCTATTCAGTCATGACCAGTCTATTCAGTCATGACCAGTCTGTTCAGTCATGACCAATCCATTCAGTCATGACCAATCCATTCAGTCATGACGAGTCCATTCAGTCATGACGAGTCCATTCAGTCATGACGAGTCCATTCAGTCATGACGAGTCCATTCAGTCATGACCAGTCCGTTCAGTCATGACCAGTCTGTTCAGTCATGACCAGTCTGTTCAGTCATGACCAGTCTGTTCAGTCATGACCAGTCCATTCAGTCATGACCAGTCCATTCAGTCATGACCAGTCCGTTCAGTCATGACCAGTCTGTTCAGTCATGACCAGTCCACCAGTCTGTTCAGTCATGACCAGTCCATTCAGTCATGACCAGTCCATTCAGTCATGACCAGTCCGTTCAGTCATGACCAGTCCGTTCAGTCATGACCAGTCCATTCAGTCATGACCAGTCCATTCAGTCATGACCAGTCCATTCAGTCATGACCAGTCCATTCAGTCATGACCAGTCCATTCAGTCATGACCAGTCCGTTCAGTCATGACCAGTCCGTTCAGTCATGACCAGTCCATTCAGTCATGACCAGTCCATTCAGTCATGACCAGTCTGTTCAGTCATGACCAGTCCATTCAATCATAACCAGTCCATTCAGTCATGACCAGTCTGTTCAGTCATGACCAGTCCATTCAGTCATGACCAGTCCATTCAGTCATGACCAGTCTGTTCAGTCATGACCAGTCTGTTCAGTCATGACCAGTCTGTTCAGTCATGACCAGTCTGTTCAGTCATGAAGTCCATTCAGTCATGAAGTCCATTCAGTCATGACCAGTCTGTTCAGTCATGACCAGTCTATTCAGTCATGACCAGTCCATTCAGTCATGACCAGTCCATTCAGTTATGACCAGTCCGTTCAGTCATGACCAGTCCGTTCAGTCATGACCAGTCCGTTAGTCATGACCAGTCCGTTCAGTCATGACCAGTCCGTTCAGTCATGACCAGTCCATTCAGTCATGACCAGTCCATTCAGTCATTACCAGTCCGTTCAGTCATGACCAGTCCGTTCAGTCATGACCAGTCTGTTCAGTCATGACCAGTCTGTTCAGTCATGACCAGTCCATTGAGTCATGACCAGTCCATTCAGTCATCAATCTGAGTGGAATTGTATACATACATATGTGACTGATAAATTCAGTTGAGGCACAGAATGCAGTGTTGACAGAGAATTTTGGTATTCACTTCAATGTTTTCTTGGCTTCTTCTTCTCCTGTTTTTTTCTTCTTCTGAATTCACCTTTAAAGTTCTGTGGACACAAAGATGTAGTTTACAGCTAGACTGCGATATCTGCAGGGTTAGGCCCAAAACATCCAGTTTCAGCAAACCACTAACTGGTCACCTTTGACGAAAGGCTTGTAAGGGGAAGTAAGTCTACCCTAGCCCTCCAACATGGTGCTCCGGAACCCTTGCTGAGACTTTTCAGGTGTGCCTCTTTTTTAACTACTGCTGGTGTTCTGGCTGCTTCACATGTGTTTATTTCCTGATTAGGAGCTGAGCGAAACTAGAAAAGTGCCAACTCTCTAGTAGAAGAAACCTATGGTACAGAAACAAACCAGTTTTGAACAGGTGTTGAGAAGGAAGGCTTGGTGAGAGTTAGTTTAGAGACTTTTTTTCTAGTCTTGAAGTAAAGTAAGTAAGGTACCCTCTCTACGCCTTCCTCAGGCATATAGGGCTAGACCTTTATTTTATTGACCAATCTGCACTTGGTGGGTGTTATGGTCAGCATCACGCCAGTTTGCTAGTCTTATTAGAGTTAAATATAAATAATTATGTTTCCTAATCTAAAAGAATGTTGTTCCCTTTCCCTCCAGAAATTGGAGAGCAGCTATCAGTATCTATCTCAGGCTTATGGCAGTGTTATAAACGTCACAAGAACAGGCAGGAGACTGCTGGGAAAGTATTATATGGTTACTTTGTACGGACAGGTACAGTTGTTTCTTTGATATTATTGTTTGTTTTTGTTGCCCACACAACTTAAGCTTCCTTTTAAATGTGGCGGGGATGCCAAGGGGCTGAACTATGGTCAGCCTGAGAACAAGTACCCAACCAGGGGGCCTGGCCAGCATAATTAGGATCAACATTCCCTTCAGAAGTGGAGTGCAACTGCAGAAAGGAGCCAGAAATAGTCTGCACACAAATAAGCTAGATTTGTGAAATGGATGTGCACGCAAAACTCAAGTCCTGGATTAAGGCCAAAGTCCAGAAGAGGATGAACTGCCAGGAGTTTCCATTGGAGTTTACAGCTGATGAAAGAGAAGAAGAAATATGGCGAATTAAATAACACTGGCGATTTTTTTAATTATTATTATTTGTTGTTGTTGTTGTTTTTAACTTGACCTTGGTCTCCTAGGTTGACCTAGCCTTAAAAAAAATGTGCTAGGACTTGTCCTGGGAAGTCAAGGTGGTCGACAGGATGTTGATGACATTGTCAATCTAATGCTTATTTGCCTATTTTTTTTTATAATTTAGTCTGGCCCACTGGTACAAGAAGGAAACTCTACTTTTACTGTACATTTAATAAAAGGGCTAGTCTCTAAGTACACAAAGAAGGTATTAAAATTAACTTTACAGCAATGGCTGCCCATGAGGAGTGTTATCAAATGTTACATCACCCAAATTTTGTAGATGTGAGCATTAACAAAATAATGACAGTTTAGAAATTCTTTCTGTTGTTCTTTTATTCAGGAAGTCATACGTATGAGCTAACTTTTTGGTTACGTTAATTTCATTTATTTCCCCGTGTGGGTTTCTTAGGGCTCTCTTATAGGTTAAACAAGAATAGACCCACTGTCTACCGAAAAGCGTGTAGAAAGAGTCGACTAATTGGGAGCTTCCTTCAAAGTCGGAGTGCATCTGCCTAAGAGGCAAGGAACCAGCAGTCTGCATATAAATGAGTCAGATCTGTAAAATGGATGCACACGCAACACTCAGGTTCTGGAACAGGACTGCAGTCCAGAAGTGGATGAACAACCAGAACTTTCCGCCAGAGTTTACAGCTGGTGAACACGAAGAAGAAGAAGAAGATTTCATTTATTGTCCTGTTGTGCCTTATATGTCACATAAGACTCGCAGTCTATTCATCCCTTCCATTCTGTCTTGTGCAGTCAGTTTAATATCATGGATGGAATTTAGTCCAGTAGCTTTGGTCTCTATCATCAGCCTTCATCTTAGGGTTTCTTTTTGGCGTCCTCGCCTGCTTAATCCATGTATCTCCCTATGTAATACCTGTTTGGTGATTCTCTGATCACTTCTTTTCAGGATATGTTCAATTTAGCGCCATCTGTTCTATCAAATAACTGTTAATATGAGTGGTTGCCCAAACATTTCTCTTAAACCTAATTAAAAGGGTGGTTGACACACGGTAGTAAGCTATCATACAATATCTGGACCTTTGTTCTAACATATCTGGTCTCAGCAGACTCCTAATTAGTCGCTTGTTATGACATGCTTGTTGGGGCAGCGCAGTGAGTCTGTCATTCAAACCCACACGGGAAATTTATACAAACCAATTGTCACTCAGTTGTCAGTGATATGGTCAATATACTAGCTGTCTTTACTTCCAAGAGATTTTTCTGGTAAATTTTAGGCAAGGTTTGATCTTGGAATTGATTATTATTTGGATTCAAACACATGACCACTAGGCCAACAGATAAGCATCCTAGTCACTGATAAACTATATCATCTGTATAATTTAAACAGTGTGGTTACTAATTTTTAACATTGTTTCTGTCCTTGCATCTTTGCAGACCTACTTTGAAGATGAAGATAAAAAGGAGTACATTTACAAAGAGCCTATGGTGACATCCTTGACAGAGATCAGAGAGAGGCTACACAAGCTTTTCTGTGAGAAGTTTGGCAGAGAGAACGTGCAGATGATCAACGACTCTAAGAAGGTTCGTAGTGGAGTCTACACCTATTTAGCTAGCAGTGTTGACAACAGTAAATGCAACCTGAAAACGTAATGTTATAACAGAGCAGACCAGGCCCTTAGACTTGGTTGGCAGCTGGTAGCTGGTCTAAGAGGGAGGCTCTGACAGATGGACAAACAGAGCACTGCTTTTCTTATCCAGTAGCTTTGTCAGCATGATTTGTTGTAAATGGATGGGTATTACCTTTCCTTTAAAATTAGCTGCTCAGGCCAAGAGAGGGGTCAGGCTGCTGCATGGGCAACACATGGTCTCTGCATTACAGCCCTGGCTTTGTGGTATCTTCTTCTTCTTCTTATTCCCGTTCACCAGCTGTAAACTCTAGCAAAAAAGTTCTGATTGTTCATCCCTTCTGGACTGCAGTCCTGTTCCAGAACTTGAGTGTTGCGTGTGCATGCGTTTGACAGATCTGACTAATTTGTACGCAGACTGTTGGTTCCTTGCCTGTCAGGCAGATGCACTCTGACTTTGAAGAAAGCTCCCAGTTATTCCGCTCTCACGACATGCTTTTGGGTAGGCAATGAATCTATTCTTGTTTTTCCTGTAACAGGGCCCCGGAACCCACGCAGGGAGCTTTGTGGTATGAAGAGGAGCTTCATCACTGGCCTTCCCCGTGTGGGTTCCTGGGCCTTATTTTGTTTGAAAATAAGAGTAGGTCCACTGCCTCCCCTACTAGCATGTCGTAAGAGTCGACTAATTGGATAGTGGGGGGGGGGGGAATCCGTTGAAGTTTTAATGCATCTGCTTAAGAGGCACTAAACCAACAGTCTCCATACAGATAAGTCCAACCTATAAAACGGATGCGCAGGCAACATTTAGGTTTTGGAACAAGTTTCTTCTTCTTCTTCTTCTTCTTCTTCTTCTTCTTCTTCTTCTTCTTCTTCGCGTTTGCCGACTGTTAACTCCAGCAGAAAGTTCTGGTTGTTCAACTACCTGGATGTTAGACTTGTTCCAGAGCCTGAGTGTTGCATGCAGATCCATTTTACAGATCTAACATATTTGCATGCAGGCTGTTGGTTCCTTGCCTCTCAGGCAGATGCACTCTGACTTTAAAGAAATGGAAGAAGTCTCAAGTCCAGAAGTGGATGAACAACCAGAACTTTCCACCACAGTTTACAGCCAGTGAAGGTCCAGAAGAAGATCACTGGCCTTAATTGGCAGTGGGTCTTTTCTTTTCTTTTGTCCTCTATCAAATGGGACACAAAACCCACTCTCAGAGCAAGTACAGTTATTCTTTGCTTTCTTTATAGTTTTTATTTTAAAATTTTTTTTTTTTTTTTTTAAACATCCTAGCGCCTCATGGCTCATGTAGTTCATAACAGAATGTTTATGATTGTATCGACAGATAACACCAAGTGACCTTGACTCAAAATATGCCTACATCCAGGTCATTTATGTGACCCCGTATTTTGACGAGAAAGAGCTGGCCAATCGATTGACAGATTTTGAGCGCAACAACAATGTTCGTAACTTCATGTATGAGCTTCCGTTTACCCGGTCGGGCAAGGAGCATGGGAGCATTGAGGAGCAGCATAAACGCCGGTTCATCATCACAAGTAGGTTGTGTCATATTTATGGAGATTTTTTTTTAATTCTTCCTGTTACTTTAGGCATCTTTGCACACAAACAAAGGGCTGTTTGTCTTTCTCCTTTTTTTTTCTTCTTCTTCTTATTATTTTTCTTATTTTTCTTCTTCTTCTTTCTTCTTCTTCTTCTTCTTCATCTTTGTTCACCGGCTGTAAGCTCCAGCAGGAAATTCCAGGTCGTTCATCTATTTGGACTTTGGCTTTGTGCCAGGGCCTGAGTTTTGCGTATATGTCCATTTAATTGTCCTATTTGTGTTCTCTTGGTTGTTCATTCTTGCTCTAGCAGATGCACTCTGACTGTGAATGAAGCTTCCAGTTAGTTGACTCCCCTGACATGCTTCTTGAAGAGCCAGTCAGTCTATTCTTGTTTTTTCCCACAATGGGACCCTGGAACCCAAACGGGCAGTTTGTATTTGATTCCATTATATTTTATAAAAAGTACAAGTTCTTTAACAATGTTCTACCCCAGATGACGCCACAGGACGCCACAGGACAGTCCAACATTTTAGAGGGTGGTTAGCCTGGGTTTCCTGACTTTCTGATGTTTTTAACGACCCTAAAACATCTAAAAGTGGCCCTAACCCCAATCCACCTACATCCCACGAGAGAGTGCAGCCTAGGTCCCACAACTGCATGCAGCCTGTCTACCACCCCCTGAAATATTAGACTGTCCCGTAACCTGTGGATTTCCTACCCCAAACAGGGAAAATCCACAGGTCACGGGACAGTGGATTTCCCCTGTTTGGGGTAGGATATTACTAAAGCACCAAAGTTTATTCCTCAAGGGTATTGCAGACCAGCACCAGAATTTGTTGACGATTGTGATTTTACTAGGCAGTAAAATATTCAATTATTTGCAGCTGCCCCCTAAATGGTCAATGCTCATGCTGTTGTTGAAATCAACTCGGATGTCTGCTGCCAGGACGTCTGTAGCAGAATAGAAACCTTTTGTGAGAATTAGGATATATGATACTGCATTCATAATCTCCATCTCTGCCATTGCTGGTCCCAAGGCAGTACGAGAAAGGAGGAGGGTTGGGCGTGGGAGCAGCTCCCCCATCCTGTAAAAAAAATTATTTGCTGCAGAATAGACTGCAAGCCCTGTGTGACATACAATAGCACAACAAGACAGTAAAAGTAAAGGTCCCTTTTCCACTCCTTTAAGCATATAGGGCTAGACCTATATTTTTATAGACCAATCGGCACAAGATGGGTGATGTTGTCAGCATCATGCCGACCGCTTTTACTTCCCAGGACTGCATCCAGTACCCACTCAAGGCTGTGAGTCAAGGTCATTTTTGAAAAAAGTCCGGCTCTGCCGGGTAGCGAACCCACGACCTTCCGATCCGCACGCGAGCGTCTAGCCGCTACGCCATGGCGTCTCCCATAACAAGACAATGCATTCATGAATGCATAACCCCCCAAGCCACAGACACCTTTTCCTTCTAGATAAAATTGGAAAAATTAAATGTATGCTTTTCCGGTGTTAAAACGTATGACAACAAATACCTTAGAAAACCAATGAACATTAAATGAAATGAGTTCACAAGAGGTGACAAAATAAGATAAATAGCTGGACAACCACTGGTATCAAATTAGGTGGTGGAGGTGAGGATTTTGAGAAGAATGTTAAGAATATTGTAGACAGAAGAATTTAAAACGGAGATGTTACAGGATCACTCATGAAAGTCACAGTGAAAAGGCAAATGAAATTTATGGCCCGTATCTCAGCAGAAGAGTTGGAATATAAAAATTAAGTCTCATGTGGGAAAAAATACTGGGCAACAGAGGCAAAAAACATGTCTGTGGACATATGACATGTCTGGATGATTGAGAAGCATCATCATCATCATTATTTTACATGATACATTGAATTAGGAGTCATTTTTAATTTCTGCACAAGATTAGGCATGCACACACACACATGCACGCACCCCATGTGGGTTCCGGGGCTCCATTGTGGGAAAACAAGAGACCCACTGCCTCCCCAAAAGCATGTCGTAAGAGTCGACTAATTGGGGAGCTTCCTTTGAAGTCGGAGTGTGTCTGCCGGAGAGGCAAGGAACTAACAGTCTGTATTCAAGAGAATGAGATCTGTAAAACTGACGCAACACTCAGGTTCTGGAGCAGGACTGCAGTTCAGTAGTGGACGAGCAACCAGAACTTTCCGCCAGAATGTAAAGCTGGTGATCGCGAAGAAGAAGAAGAAGACACATGCACGCATGCACATGTACACACAGAAGGAGCCTGGAACAATGCTGTCTCCGATCTTGTTTTATTGTTAGTCTACTACTACTTACTATTTTTTTTGTTTGAGGCTTTGAATGCAGTTGTACATTTTTGCACTATCACATGACCCATTTTTGTTTTGTAATGTGACTGTTTTATCTAACTTTCCCAGCCACACATTCGTTTCCTTATGTGAAAAAGAGGATAGAGGTGAAAGAAGGTGGTCGAAAGGAAATTGTGCTGACACCAATCGAAGTTGCCATTGATGAAATGCAGGTTAAGGTTGCAGATCTAAGGGAAGCAATCAACAGTCCAGTTCCAGACATGAAAAGACTTCAACTGAAGCTCCAGGGTGGAGTCAGCACCCAGGTGATTATGCATCTGCTAACTTTTAGCTTGCGACTTCTGTTACTATTTCTTATGGTTTTTAGAATGTTCTTTGTTTGTTTTATGGGGGTAATAATGCATTGGCTGGCTTGCCTGCCTTCTTGATAACCATGGGTTTGAATCAACAATAAAGTCCCAGGTCGGCTCAGCTTAAAATAGATAACATGAAATTTGCTAGGAAACAAAGGTGCCTGGCATGGTGTAAAACTATTTGCCTGATTCACGTGTAGTGGAAAATTGTCCCTTTCTTTGACTTTCTCAAAGTTTGTGGAATGTCAGACTGGCCAGCAGTCAGTCAAACAGGTTGGTCCCGTCTGCAGGATTGGCTGCAATGGATCTCCAACACTGTGTGTCGCTCATCCTGGTTGTATACTGTCTCAGACACTGTTCTTCCATTTCTTGACGTTTAAGTCAAGTTAAAATTGAGAGGGTCAGCTTCATTGCACCAGGTTTGATCCCATGTGGCTCGGTCTCTCTGTCTGCAGAGCAGCTAGCAAACTGTTGAAAATGTCACATAAATCGTGAATTCCATCGCTCTAGAGACGATCCCAAGGGTCTCCTTAAATGATATCCACTCACTAGTCAGACAAACCATTAACACTTATGTATTTTCTTCTTCATTCCACCCAAGATATAATTACACTCTGCCTGTTTATGCCATAGCTGTAATATTTGCGCCTTTTGACCGACACATCCTACTTTTCCTATATTTGCTGACCAGATTAGCCTTTCCATCAGTTTTGAGGGATGTTGCATGGCCTGACTGTTGTGTTGTTGCGCCCTAATCCACAGGTGGTGCTTGCCAACAATCCCATCCTCAAGAGAAGCCAGAAGCAGACACCCATCTGTGTTATGATGAATCTGCCATGGTCTAGGCTGGCAACCTTTTCTTGTCTTCCTCTTGTTCTTTTAATGGCTTTTAACTCCCAGCCCTTTGGGAGCGAGTGAACAGTGGGGAGGCGCAGATAGATCATTATAGTCTGAGGAGAATGGCGCTACAAGGAGTTACCAGGGGATCTGGCCGATGCTCAACACTCAGGGGAAGGTTGACACGAATACACAATCAGACAGTTACTGGTGCCATCAGAATTGGAACTTTTCTCTTGCTGTTGAAGATGGGGACTGAGCACTTATGGGAGTGTCCCGAGTGCTGTGATGTCGATTTCTTATTCAACATTTAACTCCCAATAGAATCTAGACCCCTAGCCAGTTCTGTCTGAGCTTTGTGCAGACTTGCTTATTATCTTCTTCTCTACTCCTATTCTGCCTTTTAGTATGTGCTACATAGGTGCTGGTGTTTACAGCCTTGCATATTCCATCTATCCACTGCTTGAGTGGTCGACCTCTAGTTCTGCTTCCTTTTTATCTAAGTGACAACATTCTCTGTGGTGCACTTTCTAGTGATCGTCTGGAAACATGTCCAAACCATTTGATCTGTTGTCTCCTGACTGGTTCGGTCCCAACTTCTGTCCTCATATGGTCATTTCTGATCCTGTCCCTTTTAGTTACATGCAGACTTGGTAGAATTTGCAACTGAAGTCGTCTGTAAGATGAGGTAGTCAGTCTTTCAAATGTTGTCAGTTGTTTCTTACATGTGTGGTAGGTCATATATTACTAATCTTTGATCTTGTTAGTAACATGCATATAAAGTGACACAAGGAATTACTTTAAAATGCAGTATCACTGCCGGCTAACTCAAAAAGGGTTAGATTTGAAGATAGCTTTGAGCACTTTGTACAAAAAAGGACCCACCTATGTTATTATCTCCTCCGCAAGTTCTGGGGCCCCACGTTTGGTGGGGGAGGAATCGATCCGCTGCCCTTACCATCATATCATAAAAAGCGACTGATTAAGGGATGTTTCTTTCAACGTCGGGGTGCATTTGCCTAAAAGATAAGGATTCCAACAGTCTGCATACAAATAAGCTAGATCTGTTAAACAGATGTGAACATAAAACTCAAGTTTAGAAACAAGACCAAAGTCCATAAGTGGATGAACAACCAAAACTTTCTGCTGGAGCTTTCAGCCAGTAAACGTAATCATAACTCTTCTCCAGTCACTGTGTGTGTATGTTGCAAATACAAAAATCTCTCTGCAGTTGAAGCCATCAAGAGTAGGCTATTTAGACTGCTGCCCTGACAAGATTTCAAAAATTATAAGGTCTACTGTAAACAATATATAGTATTTATTGATTCCTGTTTGCTTCTCTACCTTTGTACCAGTCCTAAAATACAGGTGTGAGTCATGAGATATGACAACAGATCACAAAAGCCAGCTTTAGGCCTCAGAAATGAGATATCTGAGAAAGGTGGTCTAAGTGACAAGAAAGGACAAAGTTTGCATTCAGACAATATGTCATGATTTTGAAACCCAGGCCTTACAAACTCGAGTGGATCAGTCACAGTTACAATGGTTTGGACTTGTAAGCAGAATGGGAGACAGTAGGACACCATGGCAGGCATGTGAGTCTAAGAACCAAGGAAGCAGACCTCCAATGTGACCCAGGATCCAATGGGAAAACAACATCCGACAGTCCCTGACTGACAGAGGACTGGGATGGAACAAAGCGGAAGGAAAATTGTGGATAGAGAAGTCTGGTGATCTCTCTGACAAACCTCTACACACCAGGCTAGAAGAGGAGCGACTAAGTAAGTAAGTTATAATTATCTGTGAATAAGACTAAAAATGAATGTTTATGTGTGCAATACAAGTGTTAACATCCGAAAATACAAGCAAGGAGTTGGAGCATTTAACAATATGATGATGATGTTTTCTTCTACTTCAGGTGAATGCTGGGCCCCTGGCCTATGCTGAAGCTTTCTTGAACCCAGAGAAGATTTCCAAGTATCCAGTAGACAAAAGTGATCGGCTCAAAGCTGTGTTCAGGTGGGTAGTTTGCTGGTAATTGCTGTTGAGACTGTTGCATTCTGGGGTAGTTGGCACCAGGGAATTCTTTTCAGATTACCAAACCACTTATTAAAGAAAAATACAAGGAATTTTGAGAGAACAATCTGACAGTAAATATCCACAAAACCCCCATCTGCAGACTCAACAGAAAGCAACATACAACAATTTTCCGTCTACGAACATGATACTGCAGGCGCAACTACCACATGCATAAAATAGAGATTGTACAGTCCCCACAGTGTGCCTGTCAAACAGGACCACAAACACCTGAGCACATTCTGCAGACCTGCCCACTCTGCCTACAACTTCGAAAAGGCACCTGGCCTCAAGGGCAATGTGTGCAGAGTAAACTATGGGGAACCATGAAGGACCTGCTTCATATAGGCAGCTCCTATCTTTCCAGACAAGACTGTTACATTGTGCTATGAGGAGGCATGGGACTCACAGCCCATGGCAGTGGCAAGTGTGACTAACAAGGGCCAGTCGTTAAGAAAAGTTGTTCACAATTATTGCAAAGGATTTCACGACCATTATTGCTATCATTTATATTTATTGTGTTTCTTCTCAGATGCTCAGCTCTCATCCATGCTGCAATAACTTTTCTGTCATTCTCATTTCCTTCCTGATTTTCATCCTCCAACACGGTCCATTGCATTTTCCGTGAATTGGCCTCACTACCTGTATTCATGTTTTGCTTGCACACAATTTTATATTGTAGTATAGACTAGCCTCAACATCTTCTACCCATTTTTGAGGTTTTTTTTTTTTTTTTTTTTTTTTTGTAGTAAGGGTTCATGTTTGACACTGGTGGCGTAATTTTGACACACACATTCCTTATGAGATTTGCCTGTGCAGACATTAGGACTCTTGAAGTGTGTCAGAAGTAATGTTGGTTGTCCCAGTACATTCTCATGGTAATATGATCAAGCAGGATCATTCAATTGAGTTTTACTGAGAGGCCAAAATGTTGAAAAATGGGAATCATTGTAGCCCAAGCATAAAAAGATCATTAATACAATACAATTGGCAGGTGATCCACGGGCCACTTGCTAGGCCTCTGCAGGCTAGATTTGGTTCCTGGGCTGCCAGTCAAATATATCTGTGTATGATAAAGGAATGTGTATAATAGTAAGCATAAATTTGATAGGTTTATGATACCATTTATATGTTTGCCTAAGGGTTTGCTTATATGTATGAAACAGAGGCATGGATAAAGTATAGTAAAACTTTGTTAATGTAAATTTGCTTTAGAAGGACAATCGGTTAACATGAACAAAATGGTAACTGCAGTGTTGTAATAATTTGAGTTTCGGTTAGCACACATTTTTTTTTTACACAGTTTGTGTTAACGAGGATTTACAGTGTGTTGTATCAGATAAATGAGTTTGTTTCATGCGCGCATGCACACACACACATCCACACAAACATATATGGCTGTAAAACCTGGACGATGAATAAACAGGCCAAACAATATCTTAAGGCCTCAGAGATGTGGTTTCACAGAAGAATTCTTAGGATTCCTTGGACAGCTAAAAAGGGTAACCCAGATGTTCTGAAAAAGGCAGGGGTTTGAAGGCAGCTTATCTTAAAGCGACAAGCTGTCATTCTTTTTTGTGTGTGTCATGTTATTAGAAGAAGGAAACTGGAGCATGTTGTGACAGCTGGAAAGATCTGTGGAAAAAGAGACAAAGGAAGGCACAGTGTGACAATTCTCGAATGTGTTTTATCATGCAAGAGGATGGGGGTGTGTCAGCACATGAACTTCTTCTTCTTGTGTTCGCTTTCTGATTTACACCGACAGACAGGTTCTTGTGATAAACTTGACTGTTTTAATGAGTTCATTTTTAGTCCCATACAACTTTGTGTACAGTGGTGACTCACTGGGCCAGTATTCCTTTCTTAATGGGCTGAACAAGGGACAGTCTTGCAGGACATGTTCTGTAGTCTGCACACATAGCCCACAATGGCAAAAAGGTGAACTACTTAGACGAAGCCTGTGCATATGCTGGTTAAGTTTGTTATGTCCTGTCCTGAGACGTAGGACAATGACCTGCCCATGCCGGTCAAGTAAGTGGTAGTCATCTCTGGCCAGACTCTGTTCACTTCTAATAGCCTGGATGGCCCTTGTCTTCTCATAGTATGTTACTGCATTCTCTTCCTGGTCACATTCTGCCCCTTTTTTAGCAAGTTTATCTGCGGTTTCGTTTCCTGGTATACCACAGTGGGATGGCACCCACTGGAGTACAGTACACTTTTGGGCAGCCACCTTGCACATGAACTGATACTTGTTGTTGAGGATCGCATGTTGTGAAGAGGCATGTTATGTAATGTTGTCTCAGTCAACATCACTGCACATTGAGCATTCTCATGTGTGCTCAATCCTTATATGCAGCAGCCACTCCAAGGTACTTCTGCTAATTGTTCCCATGAGAAGTTGGTTATAATGTCTTTTATCTTGGCCTCAAAGACGGCATAGACGTGCTTCACCATGCTTTACTCTCATGTCACGCGATTGTGTTAGTGTCAGAGATTCGTCATTACCCACTAGCCTAGTCCGTACAGCGTTGATGATATCTTCTCTGTCTATGCTTCTTCCCGCATGCGTTAATGCATTGCTTGCCAGTTGGTCCGCTCGCTTATTAGCTTTTACACCCGCATTACCGGCTGTGTAGATCAGTTGAAGAGGCATGTTTGTCCAGGCCAGTTGGCAAGACACTTTGTGATGATGAGTTGTATATATTACAGGGCTTTTTTTGTCCTGAAAAAAATGTGCCGGTACTCTCCACAGAATGTCTAATAAAAAGTGCCAACACAGACCCCAGAGTGTCTATTACAGTAGTGATTATAAAATATGCCTTTAAAGGTGCCACATTAGAAAAAAGGCCTTTTTGTGTGTGTATGTGTATGTAAATAATAGAATATGTTTATGATAAAATGTGTATGTAACTGTAGTTTGTTTAAGAGTTTGTTTGTCTTTGTGATGAAGAAACAGAAAGAAAGTGTTTGTGTGGTTTATGTGCAAGGCAGTGAGTGATACGTTTGTGTGAGAGAGAGGGAGAAGAAAGAGATAGAATATACGTTGTATGTGACATTCATGTGTCTATGGTATGTGACATTCATGTGTCTATGGTATGCGACAATTGTGTGTCTGTGGTATGTGATATTCATGTGTCTGTAGTATGTGACATTCATGTGTCTATGGTATGTGACATTCATGTGTCTATCGAGTGACATTCATGTGTCTATGGTATGTCATGACATTCATGTGACTATAGTATGTGACATTCATGTGTATATGGTATGTGACATTCATGTGTCTGTGGTATGTGACATTCTTGTGTCTGTGGTATGTGACAGTCATGTGTCTGTGGTATGTGACATTCATGTGTCTAGGATATGTGACATTAATGTGTCTGGTATGTGACATTCATGTGTCTGTGGTATGTGACATTCATGTGTCTGTGGTATGTGACATTCATGTGTCTATGGTATGTCATGGCATTCATGTGCCTATCATGTGTGACATTCATGTGTCTATGGTATGTGACATTCATGTGTCTGTGGTATGTGACATTCATGTATGTGACATTCATGTGTCTATGGTATGCGACATTCGTGTGTCTATGGTATGCGACATTCATGTGTCTATGGTATGTGACATTCATGTGTTTGTGGTATGTGACATTTGTGTGTCTGTGGTATGTGACATTTGTGTGTCTGTGGTATGTGATATTCATGTGTCTGTAGTATGTGACATTCATGTGTCTATCGAGTGACATTCATGGGTCTATGGTATGTCATGACATTCATGTGACTATAGTATGTGACATTCATGTGTCTATGGTATGTGACATTCATGTGTCTGTGGTATGTGACATTCTTGTGTCAGTGGTATGTGACAGTCATGTGTCTGTGGTATGTGACATTCATGTGTCTTTTGTATGTGACATTCATGTGTCTATGGTATGTGACATTAATGTGTCTGGTATGTGACATTCATGTGTCTGTGGTATGTGACATTCATGTGTCTGTGGTATGTGACATTCATGTGTCTATGGTATGTCATGACATTCATGTGCCTATCATATGTGACATTCATGTGTCTGTGGTATGTGACATTCATGTGTCTGTGGTATGTGACATTCATGTATGTGACATTCATGTGTCTATGGTATGTGACATTCGTGTGTCTATGGTATGTGACATTCATGTGTCTGTGGTATGTGACATTCATGTGTCTGTGGTATGTGACATTTGTGTGTATGGTATGTGACATTCGTGTGTCTATGGTATGTGACATTCATGTGTCTTTGGTATGTGACATTCATGTGTCTGTGGTATGTGACATTCATGTGTCTATCGAGTGTGACATTCATGTGTCTATGGTATGTCATGACCTTCATGTGACTATAGTATGTGACATTCATGTGTCTGTTGTATGTGACATTCCTGTGTCTGTGGTATGTGACATTCATATTTTTGTGGTATGTGACAGTCATGTGTCTGTGACATTCATGTGTCTGTTGTATGTGACATTCATGTGTCTATGGTATGTGACATTAATGTGTCTGGTATGTGACATTCATGTGTCTATGGTATGTGACATTTGTGTGTCTGTGGTATGTGACAGTCATGTGTCTATGGTATGTCATGACATTCATGTGTCTATCGTATGTGACATTCATGTGTCTGTGGTATGTGAAATTCATGTGTCTGTGGTATGTGACAGTCTTGTATCTGTGGTATGTGACATTCATGTGTATGTGGTATGTGACAGTCATGTGTCTGTGGTATGTGACATTCATGTGTCTGTGTTATGTGATATTATATTCATGTGTCTATGGTATGTGACATTCATGTGTCTATGGTATGTGACAGTCATGTGTCTGCGGTAAAATGTGCTTGTGTCACAAACATTTAAATATATTAAAGAGATTTAAATATTAACAAACGGTCTGAATTCCTACACAGGGAGTTTGTGATGACCTGCAAGGACGCTCTTGACCTGAATGCCAAACTGATTACCACAGAGCAGAAGGAGTACCACGAGTCTCTGAAAACTGGGTTCATGGAGATTGCTGAGAGACTGTCCATTTTGTTAGGAGAGAAGGTCAGTAGAGACTGCATATTTATTTACTGCAAGCTAAATGTATGGTTATGATTTTGTTAGGAGAGAAGGTCAGTAGAGACTGCATATTTTTTTTTACTGCAAGATAAATGTATGGTTATGATTTTATTTGGGGAAAAGGTTAGTAGAATCTACCTGTTTATTTTCTGTAAAAGTTACTTTGCTGGTAGAATATTGTTATTAGAGATTATTGGTAGAAACTACCTGTTTATTTACTGCAAGATTAGTTTGCCAGTTAGAAGAGAATGCTAGTCTATACATTTACCATGAAAGTGAGATTACAGGTAAAATTCTGTTTGGGTTACAAACTGGAGAAAACAGAACCAATGAAGTTTCAATAAAGACACAACTCGGAGCTTGGTTTCTTTTTTTTTTTTTCTTTATTGAAAGGTTGAACAATGACATAATTTAAATTGAAAATTTCATCATTATCGTCCTTGCTTTACTAGCATCAGATCAAGTTGTCGGTGTATGTCCTTTTCTAGTATTCACGGGTTGTAAACTTCAAAAGAAACTTCATGTTGTTCATCCACTTCTAGACTTTGATTTTACAACTCTAGCTTTTGCATGCACATCCATTTTACGGATCTGGCTTATTCATATTGCAGACTGTTGGTTTCCTTGCCTTACAGGCAGATACACTCCACCTTGGAAAGAAACACCCCTTTTTGGTCACCTTTATGACATACTTGTTAGGGAGGCTGCGGGTCTACCCCCCCCCCCCCCCCCCCCCCACTTTTCCCTCCAAAATAGCCTCTGGAACCACACAGGAAAAGTTGTATGTTGAATTAAGAATCGACGTCACAGCACTCAGGACACTTCCATAAACGCTTCACCCCCATCTTCAGCAGCAAGTGAAGAGTTGCAATTCCGATGGTACCAGTAACTGTCCGATTGTTCATCTGTCTCACCTTTCATGTGAGTGTTGAGCGCCAGCTAGATCCTCTGGTACCTCTTTGCAGCGCCATTCTCCTCAGACCATAATGATCTGTTTCTGCCTCCACATTGTTCACTCTCTCCTAAAAGGGCCCTCACAACATCTAGCTTGTCATACATCAATTCACCAGCAGGAAAGGTAGCAAGTTTTGAATTGAAACATTTACTGACTAACATCTGCATCTTTGATGTGGTATCTTTAAAGCGTGTTTAATGGGAAATAACTTGTGCATTATCAAGGCATTACTGGGCCAGATAACAGTCAGGGGATTAGGAAGTTTTGTGGTCTTCACAAAGACTAGGTCACATGATAAGAAGCTAACAGTCAGGGGATTGGGAAGTTTTGTGGTCTTCGCAAAGACTAGGTCACATGATAAGAAGCTAACAGTCAGGGGATTGGGAAGTTTTGTGGTCTTCGCAAAGACTAGGTCACATGATAAGAAGCTAACAGTCAGGGGATTGGGAAGTTTTGTGGTCTTTGCAAAGACTAGGTCACATGATAAGAAGCTAACAGTCAGGGGATTGGGAAGTTTTGTGGTCTTCGCAAAGACTAGGTCACATGATAAGAAGCTAACAGTCAGGGGATTGGGAAGTTTTGTGGTCTTCGCAAAGACTAGGTCACATGATAAGAAGCTAACAGTCAGGGGATTGGGAAGTTTTGTGGTCTTCACAAAGACTAGGTCACATGATAAGAAGCTAACAGTCAGGGGATTGGGAAGTTTTGTGGTCTTCACAAAGACTAGGTCACATGATAAGAAGCTGTTGACAACCATAAAATACAGTGGGCTGAATATTCCAATTATAACATGGGGGATTAAATCGGAAATTATTCCTGTGACAGTTTTTATTTTAAAAGAAAACTGTTGATAGAAGTCAGGCGATATCTCTGGCAAACCTCAACACTCCAAGATAGAAGAGGAGCAGCTGAGTAAAGATAGTTTTTTTTTATTTTCTTACTGCGACAAAACTGTAAACCAATATCTGTTCTTGACAATCCATTGACTTTGAAAGGTATGCTGGGAAGGAGATCTAAGCACTTAAGGACCGTATGGTTTGATGTGCAGTCAAAACAATCTGTGGACTAAATAACATGATAACAGTATGTTTTCTCACCACATTTGTCATCTTCCAAAAAAAAAAATCACTACTTCACCCCCCCCCCCCCCCCTATCTTTTCCCCCCAAAAAGTCATGGATATTTCAGTCTTGTTACCCCTGGAGATTGAAACACTCCCCACCCCAACCCATTAATGTGGGTTCCAGGGATCCACTTGGGGAAGGGGAGGGGGGAATAAAACCACTGCCCTTAACAAACAAGTTCGTTGCATATCTTTTGCAGGAATTTGCAGAATCAGCCCCGCATTTTTGGCTGTTTGTGATTTTAGTAGGCAATTTTATGTTCAGTAGTTTGCCATTGCATCCTAAACGGTCGCCTCTCGATACCACTGTTGAAACCAACGCACAGCGGTCTGCTACCCAATTGCTGGCAGCTGGTATTACAAAGCACTTAAGCTGCAGACCCCAGCTACAAGTGTATTGTAAAAGTCAGATAATTAAGGATTAGCTAATATCGGATGTGTTGGGTTGAAAGGCATAGATATCACAAGCTGGCTATAAAATGCAATGCACCATGCCAACCACTCCTTTACGAATGAACTTAGAAGTAATAAAAAGACCTAGATTGCCCAACACAATTTACACTCATAACACAGTTTATTAAGTATTGATGATCTTAGTGCACTCATTGTCAAGGTATCAAGTTGTTGTTTGTCCTGCCACCTGCATGTCTTTTTCTTGTGTTGAGTCATCATTACACTTGCTACGTTAGGTGCACTTGCATGAATGCCAACTGTGACCCCACTCTCCAGTCTGTGACATTGGTATTTCTGTCACTCGACACTGAAGTTATACCATGGCTGTTTGAAAAACTGAAATGATTAGAATCTATACGATTATGTGTATAAAAGGTAAAATCGGGAGATGTGAACCAGCGTCATTGCACACAGTTATGAACCATAAGTGCTCTGCCACCAGTACGGACAGCTAATAAGAAACTGTCCGCCTGTGTCGCCATCCGCACGTAACTCTGTAGCTACAGTGACATTCCTCCATTTACCCCAGAGTGTTACTCTGGTACCCATTTCCTAGAGGCTGGGTGAACCCTGGGAACCACCCGGTTTCGAACACAGACCGTGGCTGCAGCGAGTTGCAGTTTATATGTATAAGATGGTATATAGTACAGACCACATAAAACGATCTCGGATGTGGCAAATTTCTGTTGTGAAGAACAATTTATTTATCCCCCGCAATTCTTCTTGCTGGAACTCTTATCTGAATAAGAGGAATTTCTAATAAGAACTATTGCTTGGTTCCCCAGTGAATTCGCCTCATCAGGTAAGTAAAACAAAGGACCTTATCTACACCTTCAGGTGTATTGGCCATAAACGGCTAGACCTATATTTTATAGACCAATCAGCACTCAGTGGGTCATGTGGTCATCATCACGACGGCCGCCTTTACTTCCCATGACTGTACCTGGTACCCATTTAAGGCTGGTTCAACCTGGAAGCCCAGGTCATTTTTAATTAAGTCTGGCTCTGTGAGGCCCACGAACCCACAGACTTTCCTATCCACATGTGAGCGACTAGCCACTACACCATGGCGTCTCCCTCCTTATCAGGTCTGCAGTGTATTTTCCCCCAAAAAATTTCAGTTTAAAATTGGCAGTTTGATGATTTTATTTAAAATATGATTGTCCTGATTTTGAGATACAGATAACCATCTTATAGATGGGGGGCATTTTATACGTGATAAATGTGACAGTTGGACAGGTAAAGCTGGTGGTGTGGTAGCTAAAGCACTCATTGGTTGAGAGACTAGTGGTAACATAGAAAAGAAAGGGGCTCTTTTCGCGTCATTGGCATATCAGGCATGTGGTTCCAGGCCTGTTTTTTTTTTTATAGACTAAAATGGCATCCAATTTGCCGGGATCCATTGTGTTTGTGTATCCTATACAGGACGTTGCAGAACCAACCCCAGCATTTTTTGGCTGTGGTGGTTTTCCTAGGCAAGTTTACGTCCAGTAGTTTGCTATTGCTTTCTGGACAGTCGGCTGTCAAAATCAAATCACCCGGCACCCCCGCATTACAAAGCCTAGTCGTAACGCCTAAGCCACAGACGCCGACATCCATTGTGTAGGGGACAAAATAAACCCACTGCCCCTATAGGCATGTCATCTTCTTCTTGTTCTTTTTTCTTCTTCTTCTTCTGAGCGTTCACTGGCTGTAAACTCCAGTGGAGAGTTCTGGTTGTTCATCCACCTGTGGACTTTGGTCTTGTTCCAGAACTTGAATTTGCATGCACATCCGTTTTTACAGACCAGCTTATTCGTATGCAGGCTGTTAGTTCCTCACCTCTTAAGCAGATGGGCTCCGACTTCATATGATAGCATGTCATTAAAGGTGATCAGTTAAGCTGTTACTGAAATCAGATGTGTTGAGCTGAAGAGCATAGATATAGCAGCCTAGCTGTAAACCACAACCTCAATTCGTCGGCTTCAACATCATGTTTGTTAAATGGCAGTGGGACTGTTTTTTTTTTCCCTATCCAAACTTGGGCTGTCTGTGGAACTGTGGAAGTAAAGTGGTCAGGATATCACTGATGACATCACCCACCCAAATCAATTTGGTCAAGTCAGCCTGGGTCTACCATCATTGTGTGCGTACTCAAGATGACATGGTGACATATAAATGGGTTTCCATCTTTTTTGACTAGTTCAAATATAAGATTTCTACTTCTTAGCGTTTACCAGCTGTGAACTCTGGTGGAAAGTTCTGGTTGTTCATCCACTTCTTGACTTTGGTCTCATTCCAAAACTGGAGCTTTGCATACACTTCTGTTTTACAGATCTGGCTTATTTGTATCGAAATTGTTGGTTCCTGGCTTCTCATGACATGCTTGTTAGGGGTGCAGTTGGTTCGCCCTTCCCCCCCTCCCCCCCCCCCCCCCCCCCCCCCCCAATAGTGCCCTGGAACCCATACAGGGAAGATACAACATGAAACCATATTTATGTGTGGTCATATCTTCAACTTAACTATAGGTGGTCCTTGGAGATGTTAGGCCTGCTCGACCAGGTAAGTCCCCAGCGGTCATTTAGAATTTTTTTTTTTTTTCCTAGTGTTTGGTTGTAGTGTATTTGTGTAGTGCAGAAATGGGTACTGCTTTTGATGGGTAGCTGGGCTAGATGCACACACGATTTCTTTGGCTAGACATACTAGTGGGGCTGGAGAAATGAAGGATTTATAAATCCATGTACAGCATGATTGCATTCACCACCACTAGAACTCTCTGGTTGTCGCTTTTGATGTTCTGATGTGTACCTGGGCTAAGAGATACACGTGATTTCTGGGGCTAGACACACAAGTGATTTCTGGGGCTAGACACACAAGTGATTTCTGGGGCTAGACACAAGTGATTTCTGGGGCTAGGCACACAAGTGATTTCTGTGGCTAAACACACAAGTGATTTCTGGGGCTAGACACAAGTGATTTCTGGGACTAGACACAAGTGATTTCTGGGGCTAGACTCAGTTTTTACTGGGCCTGGGCACAAGTGATATATAGGACTGGATACAATTTATTGTTTTATTGTTATGCACACAAGTGATTTCTGGGACTAGACACACAAGTGATTTCTGTGGCTAAACACACAAGTGATTTCTGGGGCTAGGCACACAAGTGATTTCTGGGGCTAGAGACAAGTGATTTCTGGGGCTAGACACAAGTGATTTCTGGGGCTAGACACAGTTGTTACTGGGCCTGGGCACAAGTGATATATTATAGGACTGGACACAATTGATTGTTTTATTGTTATGCACACAAGTTATTTCTGGGACTAGACACACAAGTGTTTTCTGAAAACCACATATGAACATTTTGTTTTCTGTCTTAAAGGCTTTATGCTTCCACTTTTGATGTTTTGGTATGTTGCTGAGCTAGACACACAAGTAATTTCTGAGTTCCGTATGTAACTCGATGGCTTCACGCTCACCTGTCAGCCTTAAGGTCTTTTAATCAAATCCACATCGAGATGAATTTTTTTTTCCAGCATTGGCCTTGACTCCCAGTACAAGTCAACATAAAATGGGTACCAACTAATATGCTGGGAAGTAAAGGTGGCCAGAATGATGTTGACATCAGCCTTCGAGGGACGATTGATGTATAAACATATAGGTCTGGCAGTATATGCTAAGTAAAAAAAGTAAAGTTTTCTTTTCACGCCTTTCGGTGCATCGGGCATATGGGCAGAGCGTCCCATATTTTTACAGACCATCAGCACTCTGTGGGTAATGTGGTCAGCATTACACCGGCTGTCTTTACTCTCCCAGGACGGCCCATCCTGGTACCCATTTTAGGCTGGGTCAACCTGCGACGTCCCATACCACGACAAAAATCCACGCAGCCTGCAGTGGGTTTCGATCGCGGTATGCTAGCTTACGAGTCGGACTCGCAACGCCTTAGCCACGGACACCGCAGTATATGCTAAAGGCAGGAAAAAAGCTACTTTACTCTCAATTACCAAGACCTTATTTTCTGGTGAACCCTCCTAAGGCATCATTTTCTCAGAGTTACTGTTATAGACACATTGTGGTGTGTAACGGCACTTTTCTAATGCATTTTGTGGTTAGTACTAGCAACTTTTTTTTTTTTTTTAAAGAAAAATCCTTCTTATTACTTATATGGCATCTGCCGTGGTGTAGCTGCTAGATACTCGCCTGCAGATCTCAAGTTGCTAGGCTCAGGTCCTGATAGAGCCAAACTATGTTTTTTTAAATGATGTTAGCTCTCAGGTCGACCTGGCCTTAAATGGGTACCAGGTAAAGTCCTGAGACATAAAGGTGGCTGGCGTGATGGAGACCACATCACCCTCCGAGTGCCGATTGGTCTATAAAGTATAGTTCTAGCCCAATATGCCTGAAAGGTGTGGAATATGTCTTTTAGTTTACTTCCTACTATATATATATTATTGCCTGTATGTTAGTGGGACTGATAAAGGAAATAAAGAATAGTAACAGTATAAACTATGAGGCAGTTCATAACAGATGCCTAAGCAAGGCTGGCATTAGACTTGCTACTTTGTCCCAAACTAAACTTTAGCAGTTTAATTCTTTGAGGCCTATGTAATGCATGTTGTGTGATGGCTTCTTATCACACACCAGCAAGCAGCTTTACTATTGCATAATATTTTTATTTAAATCTGGATAAAACATCTTGCCATTCCAGTCTATATATTTAGTCTCTTTGAAAGTAATCTACTCCTTGTTTTATAAGAGTAATTCCCCCCTCCCTCTTTAAGCATCTACTGTAAAACCTTCTGGTATTGAAAACATTAATACAGCTAGTCATTGCAAAAGTCTCTGCTAAGGATTTGGCATGAGTTTATTAAGGTCTTATACTTTATTGTTAGTTAAAAAGCAGAAGGCATCACCTTGATTCCTAATTAGTCTACCCTGTTGAGGTTTGGGGCTGCTGTTGTAGATTTGTTTTAGGAAACCTCAGCTGAAAAAACTGAGTGTGGTTGATTCCATATAAATTCCTGATAAAATTTTCATTTAGTGAAACATTTGGAAGTGGCAGAAATGTGGTTTAATAGACAAATAATGAGAATACCCTGGATAGATTTGTTAAAAACACAGAGTAATGAAGATGTCCCAGAAGAAACTGACTCATGAAGAGAACTGGCTGCCCACATCAGAAAGAGACAATATACTTTCTTTGGTCGCACAATGAGAAGGGGCAAAACTGGAGTACATCGTGACAGTGAGAAAGTAGGAAGAAGAACAGAGACAGAGAAAGAAGGATAAAGAATAAAGCCTGAGGATTTAAGGCTGCATTTTGTGTGTTTGTCACTATGAACTGAGCAGGTTAAGGTGTTTATATCCCCCCCCCCCCCCCCCCCTTTTCCCAAAACACCAACAAAATATTTCAGTCGCCTCATTGATGATTTGAATCCAGAATCTGTCTTGCAAGACTGTCCTCTCTTTGTGGAGCTGTGAAGTAACAAGGGGCCACACCCAGTAGACCTGACAACTAAGCTTTGGAGAAACCTAAGTGGTGAACTGATACATGACAAGGCAGATGTGGTCAATGCCCTTTGGGAACAAGCAATGGAATCAATAGAAATAGAAGATTATTATAGCCTGGAGGGAATGAGGCATCTGGGTGTAAACAGAGGGTCTAGCCGGCTCACTACACTTAGAGGAAAGGCAAGGTGGACATATAACCAGATTGTGACCGGTACCATCAGTATTGGAACTTTGCGCGGGTTGCTGAAGATGAGGACGGAGCATGCATGGGAATGCCCCGAGTGCTGTGATGTCAGTTCTTGACTCAACTCGTTACTGGATCCTTTACTTTTTTTTTTTTTTAAATTTTTGTAAATATAACTTTTACTTCCTTTTCTAAAAAAAAAAATTTTTTCATCTGGCATATTTGATATAATTGTGTGTGTAGGAAACAGTGATATGTTTCAGCCTGTTTTCTGTATGCTTGTTAGTGTATATCTCTTGTTGTTGTTTCTGTTTCATATCTAGCTTGGCTTGGGCTACTAGGATGGTGTATTTATATTACCTGACAATATGTTTATACTGTCTGACAATATGTATGACATAAGCTAAACACATGTCCAAACTCTGGTAACGCCAACAGTCAGTGGGGTAGTACTGATTTATATAGGCAATAGTGTTGGGGCACTTCACAGTAACATACGGTACTGGCCATAAATACGTTGAGCTAAATGATATGGGGTCCTGGTTGTTAACTTCTTCTTCTTCTTCATGTTCACTGGCTGTGAACTGCAGCAGAAAGTTCTGGTTGTTCGTCCACCTCTGGACTTTAGTCTTGTTCCAGAACCTGAGTGTTGCATGCACATCTGTTTTACGGATCTTGTTTATTTGTATGCAGATTGTTGGTTCCTCGCCTCTCAGACAGATGACTTCAGACTTCATAGGAAGCCCCCCAGTTATTCAACTCTTACAACATGCCTGTTGAAGAGATAGTCGGTCTATTCCTCCCCCCTCCCCCACCCACCACTACAATAGACCCTTGGAATTCACACTGGAAACTTATTAACATGATGTTTGTTATTGTTATTAATATGATGATTAAGTTGTTTGTTTTTTTTTTGTTTTTTTGGGGCACATAGACAAAAATAATTTTAAATAAAGCCAATTTGAAAAATTAAATATTTGCTGTAATTTTCTGAGGCAGGGTGCACCCCACTTTAAAAATGCTTACTAGATTTGTAATCTTCTGTTCCCTGATTAAGCAAACATGTGAAATTCTTACTTGCAATTTATTGTACTTTACTCAGTTTAAATACAGTTGCTATATTTTAGCCAAGTATGTATTGTAAAGGTACAGATGAACTGACTTTTTTCTTCAAGGGATCACAAATTTGGCGTGCAGGCCCGTCTTACATTCACCACTTCCACACAGTAGTTGTATTTTATGAATAAAGCATGTTATGTTCATATAAAAAAACATGTATTGTGCATATATCAAGAAAATATATAAAACTGAATGAAAAGTATATCAGCAAGCTTCACAATATAACAAACACAAACAAAACATGAAAATACACAAAAATCACTAAACTTAGTATCTCAAAGCATCCAGGTCGATGTCTTGCCAGTAGAATAACGAGGCACATGGGACAGGAGAAGCCCTAGGGAATGCCAGGGGCCATAACTGGAGGGTTTGAGATAAAACTGTATGGGTATGTTGGGTATATAGGGCTGCAATACCCCTAGGGAATGCCAGGGGCCATAACTGGAGGGTTTGAGATAAAACTGTATGGGTATGTTGGGTATATAGGGCTAGATCTATATTTTATAGACCAATCGGTACTTGATGTGTAATGTGGTCAGCATTGCCCTAGCGTGTTTGTATAATAATATGCGTATTATGAATATCAAGAAAGAAACAAAAGCATGGATGAAAAAATGCATGCGTACTCACACACTCACCCACACCCACACACTCACCCACACCCACTAGGTACTCACCCAGACAACTGTATAGGCTGAGATCATCATCCATAGTCAGGTGGATGTGGAAAGCAAGGGAAAGCTACCACATAATGCATCCCAAGAAAGTCATCATAGTAATGGTTAAAGAAACTCAAAGATCTGATGGTGACCATGCAGATCATTTTTAAGAACTGGGGAAGTGAAGGATATCAGAATATAGAGAAGGACTTGCTTATAAAAAGTATCATTTCTTGGAAACTGAAATACTTTCATTACATGAAATGCCACAATGGTTTCGTTACCCAGCTACTGAGTTGAGTGCATGTTGGAACACTGAGCTGCAGATTTCATTTGTGTTGTGAACTGCTGATTCAGAAAATGGCTAATGGCCTGTTGTCAGAGAACTGGTGGTGCCTTATATGATTAATTGCATGTGCAACAAACAATCTATTGTTAACTGCTGCTTCCTTCGACGGTAAACTGCATTTCTCATGTCAGACCGTTTGTGCTGGCACTCCTGATGGCTGCCTTATGCATTCAATACATGTGTATACCATTGGATTTGCTAAAACTGCTGTCTATGTCATTCCCCCCCCCCCCCCTCACAAGAGACAGTGATAGATATTCTGTGTGATTTTTGTTGACACAGGAATGGAGCACCTATGAAGTGACCTGCACATCTGCCTGAGTAGTGAAGAACCAACAGTCTGCATACAAATAGACCATGCCTCTAATAGGGATGTGCATGCAAAACTCAAGTTATGGAATAGATTAATCAAGTAACAGAAAGTGTATTGATCGGCACTCATAGAAATAAGTAGAAAGATAGAAAAACACACTATTTATAAGTTATGGAATGGGACTTAAGTCAAGAATTGGACAGACAGAGCTCTCCACCTCAGTTTACAGCAGGGAAACAGCAAAAATAAGTTTATTACCTAACTATCTCTTTTTTCCCTATTAGATACAGATTGTTCCATTCCCCTGATAATCAGTTTTATATTTTTGAATATTTCAGATAGCTCCGCTTGAATGGATGAGTGGTCCTCAGAGACAGTCGTTTGCCTTCATCAGTGGCAGTGCCGGATCAAGTTCTGCATGATTGGATCGATCTTCTAATGTTGTATGGTTGCTTGTGTGCATTATTTGGACTGATCTGCTGACTTTGTGTGTGTGGGCGCGTGTACATGCGTACATGCATGTGTGTGTGATTGCTGCTGTGTCTTACATTTTAAAGAATCAAACATGTACTGACATGTGATAATCATTCATTCATTCATTTTCATTCATACAATTCATGAATTAATAACTGCTTCTTTTATAAAAAATAATTCTTGATCATCAAATAGGTTGTGTGAAGTCTAGTCCTTTCAGTACTTTGTTTGCTGTCTATTTAATTGTTTGTTTTTCTAATTATTTTATATATAAAGTTAAATGTTGCATGCACCAACAACTGAGAGTTTCTTAGCAAAAGAGAAATTAGCAAGAGGAAAAAATGGCTGTATACCGCTCTACCTTTGTGCCAGTCCTAACACAGGTGTGAGTCATGGGCAATGATCACAGCTCACAGAAACTTACCTCAGAAATTAGGTATCTGAGAAAGGTGGTTCAGGTGACAGGGAAGGATAAAGTTCGCAGTCAGACAATCCGTCATGACCTTGAAACTCGAGCAGATCCATCACAGTTATGATTGTCTGGACATGACACAGAGTAGAAGAGAATCTACCACCATGGAAGGCCAAGACCTAGGGAACCAGACCACCAGGACGACCCAGGGTCCGCTGCGAAGACAACATCTGACAGTCCCTGATTGCCACGGGATTGGAATGGAACAAAGCCAGAAAGAAACCTGCTAGTAGAGAAGTCTGGTGCTCTCTTTAGCAAACCTCAACACTTCAAGGTTGAATCCGAGCAACTAAATAAGTCTACAATATTCTGTGCACTCAGTGTTGGAGACACATAGTAATCCAACCGTTTGCTGTAATTTTCTTTGGGGTCACTTGGAATCAGCCTCGATCACAATTTTGTTTTCATGAACTGGTCTATCTTCTGCAGATCTTGCAAGCTCCCATATAACGTGGCTCCTGGGTTTGTTTCACCCCATCGCCGACACGGTCGCCCATTGGCTTGCTAGTAGACGACTTCATCGCCAGTCAGGTCGTCTCCTCTGATCACATCAGTACTACAGGAGTCCTTTTGAGAGCTCTTGATGGAATGAAGTGCTAAGCCATTTTATGTGGTGCACATAACCTAGTCACAATTATAACCTAAAGCTCTCCCTTAGGAGATATTGGTTGAACGTGACGAATTTTCAATTTTTTTACTTCAGCAAAGCACCAGCTACCTACCTACCTACCTACCTTTGTTTTACCCGGTTAAATTAAAACCTTGTAGGTTTAGAGTTTGTTTCTATGGGACATATCTGCTTGCCTTCAGTGTATTGAAAACTGCTTATGTGTGTGTGCGTGAGAGAGAGAGAGAAAGAGATGCCAAAATAAAACAGTCCCAGGTTGGTAAGAAAGGCACAATATAAAGGTCACCTAATTAATCGTTTCTGATTGGTTATGTTCATAATATCATTATTCTCATTGGCTAATAGTACTTATTAGAAACTGTTTTTTGATTGGTTCTTTTTTTCAAGCACACTTCTGATTGTCAAAACAATCGGGCAAAAATGTGTGCTGATTGGATTGTGAGCATCACATTTTACATGGATAAATGACAAACTTGTATTTACACTTAGTTCTGTATGTATATTTTAAGGGTAAGATGATGTAGCATATATTATATTTTAATATGTATTTGGTAAGTGTACCTCATGTTTGACCACATCACCCATCAAGACTCCATTCATCTGTAGAAATTAGAGTTTACCATCATACATCCAATGTGCCTATGGTGTGGAAAAGGTCCTTTACATTATTTAGGCTTATATTAATTTTTTTCTGCATGTTTTATAGAACGTTATTTTATTGTGGAAGGGAGGGGGCTTTGGAGAAAATTGTGATGACTGGGAAGATGAAAGGTAGAAGAGGGCGAGGCAGACCGACAGAGATGATGGATGGATGGATTGCACCGAGGGATATCATCGGTAGAACTGATCCAGAGGACAACAAACCGAGATCTGTGGAGAGGCATGAAGGCCTGCACCAGTCGGCAGGGAACATGATGATTACCCTTAAAATCAAATGGGCACCACAACCAGGTCCCATTTTTTTGGGTTCCTGCCCCGCCACATGACAGGACTAGCAAGCTGGTAGTAGGGGGATCAACCGCTACTACACAAGAAATATTGACACTAGAGCAGGAAATCACTACAAGTAAAATGTGTGGTCTCTGTAAGGTCAGTGACACCACAGGAAGGGTAAACAAATATCAGCATTAGAGAGAGAGTTGAAATAAGAGCATGACTGGGTTATATTGACAGACAAAGAATGAAATGGTTCTGCCATCTAGTGAGAATGCTGCCAGACCAAACTGCGAGTGAGACTTTTTACGGTAGAACACCTGGGAGGAAGACCAAGAAATGTAGGTAAATACTGCAAAGAGATGAACAAATCTATCACCTGAGAAGCATAAGACAAATACAGAAAAACCATGACACTGAGCTACAGAAGAAGAATCAGAACTCTTCTGCTTAACGTTCCCCGGCTGTAAACTCTGATAGAAAGTTCAGGTTGCTTGTCCACTACTGGACTTCAATCTTCTGCCAAAACTTGAATTTGCTTGCACTTCCATTTTACAGATATCATTTATTCGTGTGCAGATTGTTGGTTCCTCGCCTGTCAGGAAATCAGAAGTAATTCAGCATCCTCCTACCTCATAAGTGGAGTCTCTGTGGCTACACTGTTTACCTCCCGCTCTTAGGTTGTGGGTTCGTTTCAAGGCTTGTGTCTTTCTGTTCATGGGTGCAATTTTTATTGAGATTACTAGGGAATTGTTGCTGGAGTTAAGGAGCTTGTGCTGAGTGTCACGTTCTCACAAAGCATTTAGCTGTTTTTCAGAGAGACAGCCTGTGGGATAATACCCAGTGGAATGAATTTGATCTTCTTCACTTTAAAATTGTTAAACTTTTATCTTTAAACCCAATAGGCATTTAGGATAGCATGGGGGGGGGGGGGGGGGGTGATCAGGGAATGGGAATAAAACCAAAAATTATTTTAGTCAGTCTTAAATTTTTATGAAGGTCGTTTCTTATCTTCCTATGCTTCTCCAGTTGCTATATTAACCCACTTTTATCCGGTTGTTAATTTAACTTTTTTGCCACATTGTGGGCTTTTTATTAATTTTCCTCGTACCCTCGGGGGGGGGGGGGGGGGGGGGGGGGGGGGGGGTTAAAAATGGAAGTGGATGGAAATGATAAATAAAATATACACATTAAAATTATATGGATGAGAGTTTTACAGTGATGAGTTTTCTGTGGTTTCTGGATTCTACGGATGTAAAACCAGCCAAAACTGCTGGGGTTGGCTCAGCAACATCCTGTGAAGAACACACAACCAGCATTTTTTTTTAAATCATCATCATCAATTTCCACTTCTGCCTCTAAAGCAGTTGTGGGGAGGAACAGTGTTGTGATCCATTGCTTTACAGACAGCAATGGCTATTTTATTCCATATCGATGTAGAAGCTCCTTAATGTTATGAAACCGTATTCTCCTAGGGTGGCCTCTTGCTTTCAGGACAGATCTTTTTATGTCTGCCGCCTGCGTTGGTAGTTTTCCTGTCTGCATTTTTACTAAATGATGAAAGCATTTGATCTTCTTTTTCTCATTTAATTTACTGCATGATGTTGTTCCTACAGTCTTAATGCTTTTTTATGGCGGTTTTTTTTAAATTAATATTCATGTGATTTCTCTGCCTACGCCCGGGGATAAACCCAGACCACAAGGAGTTCGTCGCCCAGTCACCGCGAAGTCAGGGTTAACCAACTACGCTATCGAGCCGGGTATACCTGTTTATAAAATTCTCTAGGGCAGCTTCTACTAAGTGTGGCCATATGCTTCCCAAACTTTTCCATGATTCATCTTTAGAAGCTTTGATCTTTTGTTTGCATCTCTTTTTATCACTCTGTATGTAACATAACTGTGTTCACATTTGGAATGAATCCATTTTCTGTATGCTTCCTTCTTTTTATAAATGATATCTTTGACATCGTTATTCCACAATGTGGTTTTTTAAACAGAAATTATATAATAGATGTTTGAAGATAAAAATGTGAGGGCAGTTAGATACTTACTTCTTACATCAGAAAACCTGGGCTGTGATCCTTGATAATCTCATCAGGGCACAAGGGTTGATTTGTATTTTCACAAGTTAACTTTACTTTACTTAGTTGCTCCTCTTCTACCTTAGGGGATGGAGGTCTCCCGAGTTAAATGGTGCTTATTTAGTGTCTTCAAGATGTCTGTTGTTTTTTTAATGGTATTTTTTTGTTTTTGTTTTAGTGACTGAGGTGTTAAAATATAGGTGCACTTTGAGACTATCTCCCAGTTCTTTAGAAAGAAAATAAGGGCTTTTGAGCAGAAATGCTATAGGAAGATTCTAAGAATACCATGGATGAAGATCTGAACATCAAGGATGATTGGCTAATAAACAGCATCTTGTCTCGGAAGCTGAAATACTTTGGTCATATAAAGTGCCATGACGGACCGGACAAAATAATAGCTGAAGTATGGTACCAGACACGAGGGGCAGGAGCTGACCATCATGAAGATGTTAGGGAGCTTTCCAGAAATACAATGCCCTGCAACTGACATTGTGAGCTCAGGGTATTAAAGACATACAGAGATTCTTCTGCAGCGATCTCTGGTCATGCGCATAATCCACTGTGGGCCATAAACTGGGATGTCTTTTCAAGGTCTCTTAGGTTTCCCCAAAGCTTAGTTGTCAGGTCTACTGGGTGTTGCCATATGTTGCTCTGCAGCTACGCCAAGAGAAGACAGTCTTGCATGACATGTTCTGGAGTCTGTTCAGCACGAAGACACTGGCAGAGAGCTGTTTTGCTCATACCTAATTTATATGAGTGTTTATTGAGTCTGCAGTGCCCAGTGCGTAAGCGAAAAACTGTGACTTGGTCTGTTCTGTTCAGGGGTTTTATAAAATCTTTTTCGTAGTTATGACAAGTGTTGGTTTTCCACTGTTTCTGATTTTCTCTTAATGAGAGTTTTGACTTCTGGAAAAGATAGTGGCTGGTAGGTCTGTGGTTTGTTACTGCCTTCCTTGGCTAAAGCATCAGTGCTTTCATTGCCTTTGATCCCACAGTGAGATGGAATCCACTGCAAGTGAGTTTCTGCCTTTTTTTGACAGCATAGCAAGTTCCTTTGTTAGACTTTGTAGTGTGCTGTCGGTAGGTTTGGACTCAAAGGCCTGTATAGCTGACAGTGAGTTGGTGAGAAAAATCATCTTGCCTGTCGTGATTTGCAGATTGTTCATATACTGCGCTGCCATCAGTAGGGCTGAGAGCAAGTTCGTCCGGTGGGGGCTGCTAGGGACACAGTTGTGGCATCTGGGTGTTTTATGTAAATACCTGCCCCACCATTCGTAGTTGCCTCTTTTGCTAATCCATCCGTGTAGATTCTCGTCCAGCTGTCCTGTGGGAACATGTTGAGGTGTTCCATTCTGAGTGCTTTCTTTACTAAAGTGGGCTCAGCATCTTTGTTTCCCCAGGTTCGGGATGGATGCTGACAGATTGAGTGTCAATAATTCTCAGTCCCAGAGATTGAAAGAAAGCTCTTCAGGTGTACATTGTTGGTTAAGTAGTGAAGAGAATGACTTTCCAAATTCCTTAGTTAAATGGTTTAGGCTTGTGCGCTTTAGTCGGTTTTTTTGTCCTGGCTGCTAATTTTTCGTGTAGTGGGTGGTTTAGCATTCTCTTCATTTTTTCTGCATGTAGAATTGCTTTTGTCCTTTTTTCTAATGGGAGGATGTTGGCTGCCTTTTCCATTTCTACAATAGGTGCAGATTTTATGGCTCCCAGAATTGTACGCAGACTTCGGTTTTGTGTTTTTTCTAGTACCTGTTTATTGGAATGTGCTGCTGTTATCCGTGACGATGATGCGTATTCGAGAGTTGGTCTAACTGTGCCGGTGTATAACTGCTTCAAGATGCAAATGTCTGCTTTCCAAGTGGTGCCTGCCAATTTCTTCATCACATCTTGTTTTCTCATAGCTTTTTGTTAGTTTTATACAGAGTTTAATGTTTCAAGAGATATCATCAGCAAACACAGGAATTATTTCTACTAGATGTAATACTCCTCTGTGGCTTGAGGGTTGTGAATGCAGTTTCACAATCCCTGCATGCTCGGGTTTAGAGTCAGCTGTTGGCAATGAGGTAGTAGACTGCTTTGTTTTGACTCTGACAGTGGTCTCATTGTGTTGTATCCTTTAGAAAGCAATGGCAAATTAAAATATGTAACATCGCCTAATAATAGAAACAATACAACAGCTGGGGTTGGTCCTAAAAATGATATGCTCCCTTCTTCTTCAGCATTTAGAGCCCTTGAAGTTCACTGCTGCAGATATCACCCGCCTCCATTTATCGCTGCAAGTGGCCTTCGCTTTCCAGTTGGGGACACCAAGTTTTGTATGTCTATTTTGATATCTTCCCACCATTTTTTACCTGCTCCGTGGTCTACAGATATTCAGCTCCCTTGTGTACACCATTTTTGCCTGTCTATCATGTGGAAGATATGTCAGAGTTTTTAATAATTATTATTTGTCTATAAAAAGTATTGGCTTGTACCTATTAGGTTCATGGAAGAAAAGGGCTCTGTGCTGTTTCTGTGTATGCATCAGCGAACGTTGCGTAGGTCGTTGCAAATGTGCTTTGTAATTCCAAGTTGAAGAGCCGGCTGTTGAGAAAGCAATGTAATTACTAAAACGTAAAATTTCCTAGTAAAATCAGGACAGTCGCCAAATATGCTGCCATTGGTTCTGCAACGTCCTTTAATGCATACACCACTATATTTTTATGTGTGCCCCTTGTACATATAAACATGCTGTCACTTGTATGGGTTTTATTCAAACACACATACATTGTGTACACACCACATATGCTAAATCTATCTCAGTTGTGGATGTTTATGCTGGCACATGTATTATGAATGTATATACATCACGTATTCTATCTTTATTTCTTCTGTTCTCCTTTATCGATCAAGAAACAGCATTGCTATTATTATTTTTGTACATTTTCCATGTGTCTTTTTTTGTAACGTTAAATAATGTACGGATATTTTCATTATTGTTCTTGTTAATAAACGGTGTGTTATTTAAATACATTACGTATATGACATCATTGCTAGTATCACATTTTTGTTTGTTTTATATGTTTATGTGATGCGTCGGTGGCTTAGGTGTTCCGAACGCACTTCATAAGGCTGGGGTGTCAGTTTTGATCCCAGCTGCGGGCATTGCGTTAGTTTCGCCAGTGGTATCGAGAAGCCGACCGTCTAAAAAGCAATGGCAAACTACTGGACTTATAATTTGCGTTGAAAAACCACAACAGCTAAAAAATGCTGGACTTGGTTCTGCAACACGCTGTAAAGGATAGGCAACTAAAAAAATGTTCTGTGTTTTTCACATCTTCAGGCATATTGGCAATACAGTCCTTGTTTTATTGATCACCCAGGGACCCTAATATAACTCAACCTATAGGCTGAATGGGGTTTCTGGGACCTGTCCCAGGGTGATCCTCATCCGAATGATGGCGCTTTATGTCACCAGGTGTTTATCGCTCGGTGTGATGTCCTAGTGGTGTAAAATGTCAAGTTATAACTGACCAAATCAGCAGCCTCCCAGCGCTTGTCTCTCTGTCACCTACTGCAAAACCTTTAGTCATTTCAACTGTCACATGTATCACTTTGACAGATTTTAACTGAAAGGAGGGAGTGTCTGGCAAAGTCGTTAGATCTCTCGGTCGGTCAAGTGGGCTTTTTTGGGGGGACTCAGATTTGAAGCCTTGGCAAGGTGATGGAAATCGTCATCTCCACACCCCAATTCCTACACTATGTAAAGAGTGGACAATACGGACAGTAAAGGCAGTTTTTCCTTGTTATTGAAAGGGGAATGAACAAACTTTATTTCAAAGGGACACAACTTGGGCATACTAGCATGACTTACATTCTGCTCTTTCAAACCCTCGTTTTACTCACATTTTATCTATACACAGCATGTTATGTTTGCATAACAGTGTAAATAATATGAATATTAAGTATTAAAAACAAAACATCAAAAGCATAAATGCAGCAGCTGCCGCTTGACTGTCGAAATCCAGGATCAAACCAAGGATGTTTTTCCTAGCGGGTGAGGGAGGAGTAACTGTTTGTTAGAGGGCATTATGCATACTTTATGTCCTGTTTAGGACGTAATTTTTTGTTATTTGAAGCCCCACTCTGGCTTTTGTCAGGGGCCGCAATATAGGCAGGCCAAATGACTGAACGTGGTTTCTGGGACCTCTCCACGGCGATCCTCATCCGCATGGTGGCACTTTGTGTCATCGGGTGTTTATCGCTTGTGTGATGTCCTGGTGGGGTAGAAAGTCAGTCAGAGGGCATTATGCATTCTTCATGTCCTGGTTAGGACGTAATTTTCAGTTCTTTGAAGCCCCACTCTGGCTTTTGTCAGGGGCCGCAATATAGGCAGGCCATAAATATGGCCAATTGTCTGAACGCATGGTGGCACTTTGTGTCATCGGGTGTTTATCGCTTGTGTGATGTCCTAGTGGGGTAGAAAGTCAGTCAGAGGGCAATAATATTCTTCTTTGTGTTCACCAGCTGTACACTCTAGCGTAAAGTTCTGGTTGTTCGTCCACTTCTGGACTGCAGTCATGCTCCAGAACCTGAGTGTTGCGTGTGCATCAGTTTTATCTGATTCAATTGAATGCAGACTGCTGGTTCCTTGCCTCTCAGGCAGATGCACTCCGACTTCAAAGGAAGCTCCCCAGTTAGTCGACTCTTACGACATGCTTTTGGGGAGGCAGTGGGTCTATTCTTGTTTTCCCCACAATAGGGCCCCGGAACCCACACGGAGGCAATAATATTGTATCATCCCTTCATTCATTCATTCAGTAGCATGTCCCTCGCGGAACCTTGCTGCCATAACAACCCTCCGGAAAACCTTCCTATCATGAGCAAGATGTCCTGCGTCTGATACACCCATCTGGAGATCATCTGCCACATCCTGCACCCATCTTCTCCTTGGCCTTCCTCTTCCTCTCTTCCCAGGCATATACCCCTCCATTATTGTTCTCTCTAGACTTCCATGACGTTTCAAGTGACCAAAATATTTCAATTTTCTTTGTTTTATTGTCTTTACTAGCCAACCCTCTTCAATATTCAGCTCTTGAAGTATGGATGCATTTGTTCTTTTCTTTACCCAAGATATTCTTAGAACCTGTCTGTAACATTTATATTCAAATGCATTTATGTGCTGTTCCGCTTGTTTAGTAAGTGTCCAGGTCTCACAGGCGTATGTTGCAATGGGAAAGATGCATGCTCTTAAAAATCTGACCTTTGTAATTCTATCTGTACAATTCCATAATTTATTCAGTTGTTTTAGTCTTTGAAGAGCAATTGATAGTCGCCGTTTAATTTCTTTCATTGTGTCACCATTGTTGGTAACCAGTGACCCAAGATATTCGAAATTTTCCACCACTTCCAATCTTTCCTCATTAACATATATTTCCTTCTCCATGGCAGTTTTGTTTGTATGCATTATCTTTGTTTTTGCTGTGTTAAGAAATAAGTTATGATTTTCACTATTTCTTTGGAGTGAGGTTAATAAGTTCTAAACCATTTTGTGATGTTGATAGTAATACTGTATCATCAGCATAACGAATTTCTGGTATTTCATGACCACCGATGTTTAGGGCATCATATTGTTCCTTGTTTATATCATCTCTTACATTTCTCATTATATTTTCGGCGTACAGGTTGAACAAATACGGTGACAGCACACATCCCTGACGGACTCCTTGCTTGATGCCAAACCAGTCTGATGTCTCTCCATCTATTCTGACTGCTGCTTGTTGGTCTTGATAGAGCATTTTAATGAGCTGCACTATATGTGATGGAAAGCCCATATTCCTCATGATTTCCCAAAGCTTCTGATGTTGTACACAGTCAAATGCTTTTGAATAATCCACAAAACATAAGAACAGATTTACATTAAATTCTCTACACTTCTCTATTATTAAACGCATGTTGAATATATGATCTCTTGTTCCTCCTCTTCCCTGTCTAAATCCAGCCTGAGCTACATTAATCTCTTCTTCCATTTTCTTATGCAGTCTTCTCATTATAATTTTTAGTAGAATTTTACTTGCATGACTGATCAGGGCAATAGTTCGATAGTTTGTACATAATTTCAGGTCACCCTTTTTTGGTATTAGAATGAAGATAGTTCTCTTCCAGTCTTTTGGCCAAATACCATATTTCCATATCTTTTCACATAATGCATGATAGATTTTTATGCTTTCTTCTCCTCCCGCTTTAATCAATTCAGCTGGTATCTCATCACATCCAGGTGATTTACCATTTTTCAGGCTCCTTATTGCCCATGAAATTTCATCCAATGAAGGTTCAGGTTCTGCCTCTACTGTTACTGGTTCATGTATATCATTCATATCCTCACTGTCATTCATATCATACATTCCGCTGCAGTATTCCTGCCATCTTCCTAGAATTTGTCTAGATTCTGTTAAAGTATTTCCCAACTTGTCACAAATAACATTTAACTGAGGTTGAAAATTTCTTGTCAATAACTTCATTTCCTTACTGAAATGTAATTTTTCGTTATTTGAAGCCCTACTCTGGCTCTTGCCAGGGGCTGTAATATAGCCTGGCCATAAATATGGCCTAACAGCTGAACGCGGTTTCTGGGACCTCTCCACGGGTGATCCTCATCCACATGGTAGCACTTTGTGTCATCGGGTGTTTATCGCTTGTGTGACGTACTAGTGGGGTAAAAGAAGATAGATGTTAGGAGGGAAGGCAGTCATTTGATTATTTAGAGGAAGGGGTAGGGGGGGTGTTTGAAAATGAATTTGTCTAAAATTTAAGTTACATAGGGGACATAAAATGTTTAGAAAGGCCTTGATGAGGCAGGGCACATAAAAAAAGATTTCTTCTTCTGTGTTCATCCGAAGATGTAATTACGTTGTGTCCGTTTACAGCATGGCAGCGATATTTGCACCTTTTGGCCAACACATCCGACTTCTGCGGGCATTTGTTGACCGGGTTAGCCTTCCCGGTTAGGACATGGCAGTCTCATTGTTGTGTGGTCATCTTTATTTCCCAGGTCACAGGTGGTGCCCTAATCAGGCTGGTCCAGAGAAGCCACATCAAGCTGATCAGCCCTCAAGAGAAGGCAGGGGCAGAACATGAGCATTCCCCGCCATCCAAGGAGGCTTCCACAAATGCAGAGTTAATACTAAAAAAAGATTTGGAAACACTGCTTCATTAGTCTTAGGCTCCCCCCGCAGCGCTGTAGCCTTGAGTCTGCAATTTCTAGCAGCCGTGTCCCAGAGCAAAGGTGTATTGTGTAGATGTCATCTGAAAATGAAAAAAAAAATAAACAATGGATGAAGAGAACATCTTTTATGAGACGTCTTGAACTTTTAGATTTGGCATTTTCACTACGTTTACCCGAAGGCCAAAATGTTGGGAAATATGGATCACTGTGGGCCTGTAGTCCAAGTCCGAGCATTTGAAGGTCATTATAATACAATATAATATGTTCAGCAAGTGATCCTCATGCCACTCACTAGGCCTTTGTGGGCTAGATTTGGCCAGCCTGCCACCAGTTGAATTCTACCTGCTTAACAATATGCCATAGGCAAACATATGAATACCTGTTCCACAGAGGTCAAAATGATGTAATTTTATGCAACTACACAATGTTCTCTAGCCACCAGCAAGCGGCAGTGATCGCCTCCACCTCCATTCTCTTGCTAGATGAGGTATCATACACCAGGCTGTGCTGCATTAAAGATTTTCCATTGGCTTTCACTACAAAACCTCAGGCACTTCTCTTCCCTCTTAATACAGTTGGTTGCAAGTCAATGTTCAAACAGTTTTTGTGAAATAAAAATTAAGCTTTTTTTTTTTTCTTTTTGTTCACCAGCTTAAACTCCACCACGAGATTATTGCTGTTCATCCACTTCTGGACTCTGATTTTGTACCAGAACCGGTTTTGCGTGCACATCCATTTTACAGATCTTGCTTATTCATACACAGACTGACAGTCCTTTGCAAATTTTTCTGAACAGTTCTATAAGTTCTAGCTGTAGTTCTGTGACAAAGAGGGAGAACAAGTTTCACAATTTGATGATCACTGAGTACCAGCATTCAGTTTCCGCAGCAGAGTGGATTTGTTTTTTAATGTTTGAATGCATTTTTTTTAATGACGGCGGAATGACAGTTAATTAGTTGGATTATCATCATTGCACTCCGGACATGTCCACAGGTGCTCAGATCCTCCCCTCAGTATGAACCCCAACATCCAATGGCTAATAGTACCAGTTCTATGTTGATTAACAAGTCATCTGGTGTGTGTCTCGTTTTTTGCTGTGCCGATCTTGATTCCCAAGTCTGCCATTCTGGAGAGTGATGTGGATTCACTGCTCCCAAAGTCCTCTGTCCTTCCCATTTCTCTGAGGGTAGAATATGTGTAATATATAAAAGACTGGACTGCAATATCCCCAAAGCCAGAAGTGGACAGACACACAGCCTCAAAGAAATCTGGGTGGGGAAGGCTTCAATCCCCTTATAACTTTCCACCATAGGGGGAAGTGTGTGCTTAAGCCTTGTATAAGTGCATAATAATAATTGTTTCTTATGTGCTGAAATCTCATTTAATCTGCTCCATGACTGAGCTTGCATGGTGAATAACCTTGATCCTGAAACTATTCACACATTAAAATGAATGTAAATAATTTGAATTCGCACCAGCCCTCCAAAAATCACCCTATTTCTTTTTATTTATGTTTATCATATTAACTGCGCTGCTTATAATAATAAATGTTCCACACACACACACACATACAAAAACAACTAAAATTTAAATAAAATTATAATTTACAGAAACAAAAGAAACGTACAAAAAAACTTACTTTGGAGTTCAGGTGATGATGGCTAGAAGGTGTAGGTTGTGGGAATAGTTTTTCACTTTTACAGTACCGGCTTCCTATCAATATGGTGGATTTGCAGGTTAACTGTTTTTAGTTGTGTCAACTATTTGCTTCTGCATTTTCTCCACATGAATACTGAAAGGATACAGTTCTATCAGCTGGCTAGGTGAGCATATGATGTGACGCTGTGAATGCTTTTCGTTGACTGTGTCGAATGTGGTTTGTGTTGTGAATTGCAGATTCAGAAAAGGGCAAGTGGTCTGTTGCTAGAGAAATTATAGTGTTCTGTGTGATTAACTGCCCATGCATCTACTCACTGTAACTGCTGCTTCCAATTATGATGCAACTACAATTCTAGTGACAGGCAGTTTGTGTTGGCACCTCTGGCTGCTACCTCATGCATTTAATGTGCTGTTATATTTGATATGACAGCATTCTGTGATGATTTTTCCACAAGGGACAGTGATGGACAGCCTGTGTGGTTTTCAATGGCACATAAACGTAGCAACTATGGGGTGACACATCTGATGTAAAGTTGGAACTGCAATTACATGATTCCATGAATACAGTATATTTAATCTGTATTTTCCTCCTTGATTTTTACCTTTATTGCCTGGTGATCATCGTCATCTTCCGCAGGACGTTTACACAAATATGTACAGAGTGAGGTTTGTTTTGTCCTCCCTTTCAGGATTTTTCTGAAATGTTCGAGACATGTATCACTGAAAACGTTAATTGCACGCTCAGTTGCAACTTTTTCTGGATGCTTTTTCATGATGAAAGCTGTAACATTCTCCCACTGTCCCAGAATTTCTCTGATCTCGCTTGTTTGTGTCATCTCCTTGACCTCCGCTTCACCTTCTTCACTGCTAAGCTCCTCCTTGGCCTCCTTATGTTGCATCACCAGAAGCTCCTCTAACTCCTCCGTCGTCAGTTTCTCTGATTGCTCATTAGCAAGGTTGTTAACATCCGTCTCATCCAGCTCCAGGCCTATCCACATTCCAAGAGACACTATGTCCTCTACCACCATTTCTGATTCAAGTTTTTCAAAGTTTCTCATGGCAACAGCATCAGGCCAGAGTTTCTTCCATGCTAAGGTCAAGGTCCTCTTTGTAACTTCTTCCCAGGCCATATGAATTATCCTTAGGCAGGTCACTATGTTATAGTGATCTTGCAAAAATTCATATAAGGTCAGGTCTGTGCTTTCGGTCACTTCCAAGCAACGGCTGAACAAGCCTTTAATGTACAGTTTCTTGAAACTGGATATAACCTGCTGTTCCATGGGCTGAAGAAGGGAGGTGGTGTTTGTAGGTAGATATTTCACTTGGATAAATTTGAATCCCGCATGGATGTCCTCTTCAAGGCTCCTTGTGTGAGCAGGAGAACTGTCAAGGATGAGAAGGGCTTTAAGAGGAAGGCCATTGTCCTCAAGGTATTTTTTAACACTTGGGCCAAAGGCTAAATTGATCCAGTCAACGAAAAACTGCTTGGTGACCCATGCCCTCGGGTTTGCCCTCCACAGAACTTGTAGCTTCTCTTTAATTATCTTGTGTGTCTTAAAGGCTTTTGGGTTTTCAGAGTGGTAAACAAGGAGAGGTTTTATCTTACAATCCCCGCTTGCATTTGCACACAAGGCAAGAGTCATCCTGTCCATTGGTTTGTGGCCTGACATCCTCTCCTCATCCATGGTTATGAAGGTCTTTTTTGGTATTTTTCTCCAGAAGAGCACCATTTCATCGCAATTAAACACTTGCTGTGGAAGGTAACCTTCATTCTCGACAAATTTAGCAAATTCTTTAACATAATCCTCCACTTCTTTGACACCTGAACTCGATGCCTCACCATGCTTCATGGCGGGGTGGATGCCAGTTCGTCTGCGGAATTTCTCGAACCAGCCACGGCTAGCTTTAAACATCTCATCTGCCTCCTCAGTTGATGCTCCGCGGGCTTCACGAAGTTTATCAGCATAAATCATTCGTGCCTTTTCACAAATGGTAGCCTCTGACAACGACTCTCCAGCTAAATCTTTCTCGTTTATCCACACAAGAAGGAGGTTTTCCATTTTCTCGTGGATGTCTGTCCGCTTTTTGGAAAGGACTGTTGTGCCTTTGGCAGGCGTCGCCATAGCTTTAATCGAATCCTTTGATTTTAAAATTGTACATATTGTCGAACTACTACGCTTGTACTCCTTCGCCAAGTCGATAACACGTACGCCGCGGTCATGTTTTTCAATGATCTCACGCTTTGTTTCCATGAAAATCATCCTTTTTCCTTTTTCACCACTCTTTTTATCACTCGATTTCTTTGGACTCATTTTTTTTTTTTTTTAAATTCACAAGCATCACTGAATCGGAACACAACATTAAGTAGGCGTAGGCTACGAGAAAACCACAGGAAAGAATGTCTCAAGTTTAGATGCGGTAAGAAACACTCGGTGCAGCGTTCGGTTGGGCACATACAAAACGAGGGTTTATGTTTTGTTTTGTTAACGGTAAAATGTGTGGCACTGCTTTTTGTTTAGCAGGAAGCGGAAGACAGGTTTACTTCATGCCATGATACTGCAGATCATCATCATATGTCTCGTCGAACGGCGTTGGTGATCATTCCTTCATTCATTCAATGCCCAGGTCTGGCAGTTTGGCAGTCTTATTTTCAGCTTCATAGCAAACGGGTCACCCCAAACGTTGTTCCTGTGCCAACGAAAAACATACGGAATGTTTATCACAGTCCCCTTTGGAAAGATTGACAGACTGCTGTCTCAGCATATCTAGCATACACACGCATTAAAAGCATAAAGTAGCCATTAGAAGTGCTAACACAAACAGTCCGACATGAGAAATGCAGTTCATCATTGATGGTAGCAGAAGTCACCAACAGATCAGCAGTTGCACACGCGATCAATATTAATCACATAAGGGCACCACCAACATTGCGACAACAGGAATCACGCCATTTTCTGAATCTACAATTCACACCACCACGTTGGTCAGTCGAAATAACATTCCAAATGAATTCCGCAGCTCACAGTGTCACGTCATGCATTCAACTCAGAAGCTGGGCGACAAAACTATATCTTTTTAGTCTACAAATGGAGCAAAAATGCAACGGCCACCGTCTGGCAGAAGCAAAGAATTTGCCTCGGCTCCAAACAGCGCACGTGCCTAGCGTCCATTTTGACCAGAAGTCCCAGCACCTTGGTATTACGAAGCGGGTTCGCAACGCCTAAGCCACAGACGCCGCAAGTTAGAAACATTAGCACAAGATAATTCCAATCACGACATGGGACACATGAAAAAAAAAAAAAGCATATATATATGTATATTACAGCCACACCCGGGCTGGATTTGAGGTTACTTTGTAACCTCTGGGTGGCCTTATAACCTTACAGCTGAACAGGGTTTCGGGAATTTGCGCCTGGGAAATCGTGGCACTTTGTTTCACCGGGTGTTCACTGTAAGATTGAACTTCACTCCCGCAAGAAACACACACAAACAGGGATAAAAACAAAATAATGTAATACATCAAGAGTATAACAGTTCACATTATTATTAGTAATATTTTATTTAGAAATATTCTTTCAAAGAGAGAATACACAAATGTCAACAATACTGGCAGACGAACGTTTCGCTAAGGACGACAGACCGAACCACTGCAGCAGTCAGTCCTACAGCCTCCGTGTTTGTACAACACTAATTTACTGGCATACCTCGCGTACGTCTGAGTACCGAACCTGGCGCTAATCACAGAGACCCATTGACAGTCTCCCTACGTCATATACTGTCCACAACAAGACACGTGTGTTTGATAATCAATCAGTCATGTTTCTTCTTCTTTCTTGTCTTTAGACCAGTAGTCTGCAACCTGAGAGGCGGAGGCGGGCACAGTTTTTTTTTTAAAGGAAGGGGGGGGGGAGGAGGGAGGTTGAGCAGTTTTCACATTGAGTTAATTTGTACTTGTAATAATCGGGATTTTCAGCCTTAGCAAACATGAAAACAAAACAGCGCTGCCATCTTGAAATGGAGATTGATTTCCTCTGTGCTTTGTCCCAAAGCGCCCCCCCCCCTTTTTCCCTTCCCCCCAAAAGCAGATATTATCAGGACAAAACTATGTTTATCATCACATTTATATTTGAACACAGAGTTACCACTGGTTTGTATTGTTATTTGACACTTAGATTTATGTGAATGTTTTTCTCCAGTTTCTTGTTAACAGTGCTCGGGATTTGTCTTTCTGCCCTCATTTTAATCACATATTGTTGTGGAACAGGGTTGCCAGATAAAAAACTTAATTTTATGCCAAACCATTGCCCAAAATATGCCAGAAAATGCCAGATAAAGTGTAACATTGTACTCGCTTCACATCAAAAGCTCTAGATTGAACTCTTCACTGTCATCCTCACTGGAACAAGTGGAAGACACAGCGTGAACCTTTTCGGATGTAATATCTTTAAGCATTTTCTCAGATGGGATGAAATCTTTGCAACTCATCTATAATGATGGTATATTTCTTGTTCCGAAAATTACCAATAAGGCCACCCTGCATTATTACTAAGGGAAATAGCCTGCTAAACTGTGAATACTTTAGTCTATGGAGTTGTCAGCCTGCTTTTCAATTTAAATGTCAGATGCTCTTTTAGTAATCAGTCGAACGCAAAAACTTAAGTAACAGGATAGGGGTTTGCTGAAACAAATGAATCAAAACAGCAGAAATACTTGACATCTTTCCATAATGAATTGTAAAAAAGATTCAGCATAATATCCGCTTCGTAACCGGTTTAGTCGTAACCGATAATGGAATAATGTAGTAATTGTCAAAACCAGTTTCGTCCTTTTTAGGACGAAATTTTTTGTTATTTGAAGCCCCACCCTGGCTTTTGCCAGGGGCCGCAATATAGACAGGCCATAAATGTGGCCAATTGTCTGAACGCGTGTTTCTGGGGCCTCCCCACGGCGATCCTCATCCGCATGGTGACACTTTGTGTCATCGGGTGCTTGTCGTTTGTATGATGTCCTGGTGGGGTAGAAAGTCAGTCAGTTAGTCACAACTCGGTTTGCAAAAAATTTATCGAGGGGAGGTTGTAGTAGCTTGGCCGCTGCTACACCTCTTAATGTTCTAAATATATAACAAGTTAGCGGATGTCCTAGAAACGCTAGTTGGTAAATACTTCGTCCTATAGTCCAAGACATCTGCATTAAGTGCAGGCGATATAATATTTTTGGTTAGGCATGAACATCTAGTTATATGCATCTGTATGTGCTCTAATGTACTCCCCCGACCATGCGCTCTCATGATTTCACTCAGATGATCAATTGTGCGTATTGAACAATGGCAGGTCATGCCTACAGCAAGTTGCAACTCTGCTGGCTTCAACTTTATCAAAACTTTGCCTAGTATAGGAGTCATTGTTGTAATAAGCTGTGACTGGTTTTTTGACAGAGTTTTCACCCTGTGTTTTTCGGATTTTTCATGATTTGATATGCTACTAATTCTTGGTGTAACAGTGCACTGACACAGTTTACAATATGCTGCCTCTAATCCGTCTGAAGATCTTTTGAACCGTGGGTATGTTTTCTTCCAGTTACTATTATATTTGCGATGTAATAAGATGCTTTCCATTTTTTTTTTTTTTTTGGATGACGTGGCCATTGGTAAAAGTAATAATACCTATCTTTGATAGAACGAGTTCTATATCCTCTCTATTTTCTGTCCTCGTGTAGTTCCTGAACAGTCTGAATCACTTGGTATCAGTGGTGGGTTTTGGTTTTATATCCCGCCTAAGTAAAGTAAGTAAAGGACCCTTTCCACGCCTTTAGGCGTATAGGGCATATAGGGCTAGACCTATATTTTTATAGACCAACGGCACAAGATGGGTGATGTGGTCAGCATCACGCCGGCCGCCTCTACTTCCCAAGGCTGGGTCGACCTGGGAGCCAAGGTCATTTTTGAAGAAAAGTCCGTCTCCGCCAGGGAGCGAACCCACGACCTTCCGATCCGCGGCGCGCGTCTAGCCGCTCTGCCACGGCGACTCCCTTATTCTAGTAGGTTAACATAAATTATAGAGGGCCTTGGTTTATCGAAATCACGATCCGTTTAGAAAGACAATAAATACAAAAAGAAATGACGCGAATCTCCGTTAGTTCGTACCAGGGCATCACAACAAAGTCAAACTGAAATAAAGACGTTAACTGTAGGTCTACGGTGCTTTTAGTAAATCTGAATGTTTCTAACGGAGGAACCATGAAGCAAATGTGAGCACATCTTGATAAGAGAAGCCAGGAAAAACCCAAATATGCAAAAATATGCCAGTTCATTATCTTATGCCAGTTCAATTTCAAATATGCAAAATTTGTGGAATCTGACATAAAAAATGCCAATATGGCAACCCTGGTTGTGTATGTTTGTGGGGGTGGGGTCCTGGCAATAAACTCAAGTGGTGGTGCCCCCTGAAACAGGCTGGAGATCACTGCTCTAGGGCTTGTTTCTGATTTTCAGAGTCACAATATATAAACAGGCATCTGGTGTGATCGTTTGTTGCGCGCGTGTGCGTGCGTGCGTGCGTGTGCTATGTTGACCCACGGCCTGAGAAATCACTTGCATTGTCAACACAGAGCTCGGATTCCATGGTGCCCAAGTGACACACCTCACTGTGATGCACTACATGGTGCCTAAGTGATACATCTCACTGTGTTGCACTACATGGTGCCCAAGTGACACACCTCACTGTGATGCACTGCATGGTGCCCAAGTGACACACCTCACTGTGATGCACTACATGGTGCCCAAGTGACACACCTCACTGTGATGCACTACATAGTGCCCAAGTGACACACCTCACTGTGATGCACTACATGGTGCCCAAGTAACACACCTCACTGTGATGCACTACACGGTGCCCAAGTAACACACCTCACTGTGATGCACTACGTACGATTCCTATTAACTGTGTTGTTTTATGAGCAGCGGCTGGCTGAAGGGGTAAGAATGCTAGACAGTCGTGCGAGAGACCCAAGTTCGCATCTTTGGTAAGGCTGTGGGTATTTTTCTTTGGAAGGGAGGGCGGGGGACAAAACCTTGACTCTCCACAGTTCATGGCAACAGCACTAGCCATATGGCCCTAAAAATCTCTAGCCTATATTTGACTGGTACCCATTTCAGGTTGGGTAAACCTGAGAACTAGGTCGATGTATTTACTCCTAATGCTCCCAACCCTCAGATTTGAACCCAAGACATTTGGGCAAGCGTCTAACCACTGCAGTTTCACAAACTGTATTGTAAAAATTATGATTAACACTTGTTGACACTCATAACAGCTTTATATTTCTGGTTTCATTAACATTCCCTTTAACGCGATCATCTAGAATCGAACCCGCAACATCTGCGAGGTATGTCTTTACCAGACTACTAAACCCACTATGCAATTTGTTGAACATGCTACATCGCTGATTATACTCCGAATTGTTGTTTTAATCAAATACAGTTACACGAAACACAACCACAGACAGACAAGACACCATCTCAGCAGAGAAACTGCGGGTACAACACTACTACTAGTACATGTCAGCACAAATTTACATTACAAACGTCATATTTCCAGTTTGGTGATTCTGACACAAACTTGCCCTGACCCTAAATCAAAGCTTTTTTTTTTTTGTGTCATCGCAAGACAGGGATTACCCTTGGCAATCATTCCATTCAAGGCCTCTGATGCCAATGATACAACAACAACAAATCAAGGTTCAGATTATGTACAAGAAGAAAATTAAAGCCCAGAAAGAACAAAGAGAGGGAACCCTTGGGGCTGTAAAAGCATTATACTCTGTGTGTGTGTGTGTGTGTGTGTGTGTGTGTATAAAGACCCTTATCAGGTCTGCCTACACTGTATTCTCTAAGAAGTGGCAATCCAATCTTCTTCCCTTCGCAGAGAATAGTTATTTTTTGCGTGAGGTAAATAAACGACCAATTTCCCGCCAAGTGGCCCATCAGGCATATGGTGTTAAGCTATTTTTACAGACCAATCAGCACTTGACAGGCGGTGTGATCAATATCATGTCATTGACATTGGAAACCCTCCCCTCCCACGACTTTACCTTGTACCCATTTTAGACTGTGTCGACCTTGAGGTCAAGATAATTATGAACCAACCGAATGTAGAATCAAGCTATCATGCCTCACACCCCCCCCCCCACCTTCCCCTGATCAAATTGTGTGGGTGTGTAGTATCTTTCTGTTGTAATTGTGAGCTTCTAAGACTTCTAAACAGCCTCTATTGGATGTTCTGGATGTTCGTATGACTGCTCTGCAGTGTTGTTGTTATCGATCCAGCGGCGCATGAGCTTTCGCCCTTTGACTCAATGCCATGTAGTGGAATTTGCATGTTTTCACAAGCTGTTCTTTTCCTCCGTACAAGGTGTTCCACTTGTCTGGTCTCGGAGGGAGTAGCGTTCTTTTAGTCTCGTTGAGTTTTTGGTACTTAAAGAGATGATGGTCAACAGTTTCCTAAGGGTAGTTACATTTCGTAAGGGTAGTTACATAGCAGGTACTCTGGGAAGTATTGTGGCTGTATTCTGTTTAATGCCCTCCAGAGAACTTTTTTAGTTAGTACAGTGCTGAATCCCAGTCCCGCACTCAATTGTTGGAAACCTGCCCACTTATGGTACCAATATTTTACAATGCCCGCGAAGGTTTCAAATGAAAACCTTAAAAGTGTGTGGCAGCAATCACAATAATCATGCCCCTGTCTTGTAACCTGTAACAACCAGGTATTGTTTGTTTGTTTTAGTATCCAGAAGCCATTAGTTGTTTACCCTTAGACTCGGTATTATGGATATCGCAACCTTTCGGCCTTGATTCCATTGTAAATACCGTAAATCTGTGAGAAATGTGGCTTTTTTGCCTACCCCCGGGAGTGAACCCGGACCACAAGGAGTTCGTCACCCGGTCACAGCGCAATCCGGTTTAGCCAACCACGCTAGAGAGGCGGAAAACCAGGTAAGGCACAGTGAGTCGCGAAGAGTCTGCCACAGAAGTGACGCCGTTTGCCCACACATAATACAATGAGAGGCGTCTTTCAACATACGGGACTTTTATTCACCGTTAAAGCTGATTAAAAAAATTGGATAACAGAACACTGCTCCTATTTGGTGCATGTCAAAAGTGGGGTGGCCATCTTTAAACTGTCATTTTAACATCCCTGTATTCATCTGTACCATGATGTCATGTGCTTAACACTCCTAACATCCTTAACAACAATACTGACAGGCTAAAAAGACAATGACATGGTTTTTGTCCTTTCTGTCATAATTTTAAAGCCACCTCATATGCAAGAGATTTTGTTTTTAAACCTTGAGAATGGAGGTTGGCTATAGTGCAAATGCATATCCACTGCTGTCTTTGAGAACATTATGTGATGGCTGCCAATTATCTTCCACGATGAGACTCACACCAGTGACGAGGCATGACCAATTCGCACGTGTAAGTATTAGCAGATAACAATGACACTGGAGAGGGTATCATGTGATATTTTCCTCCTCGTAGCTTGGCTGCTGACAAGATGCATTTGCAGCTGGTATAGAAGCATCTGGTAACTTTCACACGTTACGTTTCTGCATGAGTGGTGAAATCATGCAGCGAGCACACTTTTGGCTACGGTAATATTTTCAACAAGCTTCATTACTCCGCAAGAGGTAAACCAAGTGGTTCGCGTGTAATAAATAAATGCATTTTTCGGTAAAAGTAAAGACAGTCGCCCTATTCAAACAGTGCTACACACAAACCCACTTCTGACTGGTCGACCTTCAGCCTAGCTCACTTCTGATTGGTCAACCTTGAGACCCCTGACCTTTACACAAGGTGACGAGGGTGTTCTGCAATGCCGCTGACACATTGTGTGTTGAATATTTCGAAATGCCAGTGCTTTTAACATTCCAAAAACATCGACATACTGGGCCTAACACACAACCCCCTAGAGGTGATAAATGCAAGACAACACAGATAGCAAACAACAGAGCAGCACACCCCTAATCCCCAGAAGGTTATTCCAGTTCAAGAAAGCTTTCAATGGAATGTGACCTACTTTCTGTGGGGAGACTAACGTTTGTTTATATCATTTTTCTTTTGCAATGAAAAGTGCAAGTGGCGATTACGGCTGTTGCGTGCAAGCCTGGCCACTGACTTGCATACAACTGTCCACAGCCTGTCAACTGTCAACTGTCCACAGCCTGTCAACTGTCCACAGCCTGTCAACTGTCCACTGTCCACAGCCTGTCAACTGTCCACAGCCTGTCAACTGTCCACAGCCTGTCAACTGTCCACAGCCTGTCAACTGTCCACAGCCTGTCAACTGTCCACAGCCTGTCAACTGTCCACTGTCCATAGCCTGTCAACTGTCCACAGCCTGTCAACTGTCCACTGTCCACAGCCTGTCGTTGAGAAATAAACAAAAATATACTGTTCACTTACAAGCTACTAAATTTCTTTGATCAAAGAACATTTACAGGACTGCTAGAAACAAACATTTAACAAATGAAATAAACTGACAGCAATCGTTGTGAAAATGTGTACAGCAATATGTATCAAAATATACATGCCGATTTCTAAGTTACAGACACACAACACATAAAACATGCAACCAGGGCTATTTCCTTGCTGTACACAACATTATGCAGTACTGTACATCGAAGACTCCAACTCATCTTTAGACCCAGCCCATCTCTATCCTCCTGAACATAGTCACCAAGTCACAGGTTTTTGAAAAACTAAAGAAGAATTTAAAATATGTCTGTTGGTAAGTCCAGGCTGCATAAATTTTGTGATGTTGATAAGTCCAGACTATAAATTTTGTGATGTTGGTAAGTCCAGACTATATAAATTTTGTGATGTTGGTAAGTCCAGACTATAAATTTTGTTATGTTGGTAAGTCCAGACTATAAATTTTGTTATGTTGGTAAGTCCAGACTATAAATTTTGTGATGTTGGTAAGTCCAGAGAATATAAATTTTGTGACTGTAATTGCAGGCAGCTGTTAAATAAAATCTTGCTCTGCTCATAGCAGTGCAGTGGGACGTGGGTAGTTATGTTTGCCCTCAGCCTTGTGTCTCATGTAATGCCAAACATATCTTATACACATGTTCTTTCATGTCATGCTGCTGAACTTATCTCTATCTTCCCAGTCTTTCTCTCTCTCTCTCTCTCTGTCTTTTCCTTTCCAACTTTCCTGCGGTTACAAAATGTAGATTATCTCTTTCTGATCTGAGCAGCTGTCTTCTTCTGATGCAGATAATCAACTCTTCTAGTGAGTTTCTTTCTTTCCAGAAATGTTCATTTATTTTTTATCAATTCACAAGTTCCCATCATTCTTGAAAAAACGCCATCTCTGCAGCTTCCACTGAATGTTTTGCTAACGGGCTGACTGTCTGTGATTCTGCATTAACTCATTCTTTCCAGAATGTTAGCTAAGCTTCTGTCCCATAGTGTTATTTAGCTCCAGCCCCTTGGTCTTATTTAGCTCCTGTCCCTAGTGTTATTTAGCTCCTGTCCCTAGCATTATTTAGCTGCTGCAGTTTAGTGTTATTTAGTTCCTGTCCCTAGTGTTATTTAGCTCCTATCCCTAGTGTTATTTAGCTCCTGTCGCTAGTGTTATTTAGCTCTGTCCCTAGTGTTATTTAGCTCCTGTCACTAGTGTTATTTAGCTCCTGTCCCTAGTGTTATTTAGCTCCTGTCACTAGTGTTATTTAGCTCCTGTCCCTAGTGTTATTTAGCTCCTGTCCCTAGTGTTATTTAGCTCCTGTCCCTAGTGTTATTTAGCTCCTGTCCCTAGTGTTATTTAGCTGCTGCAATTTGGTTCTTACCCTTTATTGTTATTTAGTTCCTGGTCCTTAGTGCTGTTTAGCTCCTGCCCCTCAGTGTTATTTAGTTCCTGCCCCTCAGTGTTATTTAGCTCCTGCCCCTCAGTGTTATTTAGCTTCTGTCCCTCAGTGTTGTTTAGTTCCTGCCCCTTAGTGTTTTTAGCTCCCTCCCCTCAGTGGTGTTTAGCTCCTGCCCCTTAGTGTTTTTTAGCTCCGGCTCCTTAGTGTTGTTTAGCTCCTTCCCCTCAATGTTGTTTAGCTCCTGCCTCTCAGTGTTGTTTAGCCCCTGCCCCTTAGTGTTGTTTAGTTCATGCCCCTTGCTCTTGTTCAGTTCCTGCGGCTTGGTGTTGTTCAGTTTATACCCCTTGGTCTTGTTCAGTTCCTGCCCCTTAGCGTTATCATTTTATCCTAATTAGACCCAGTCACGTCAAACCAGAATGTCTTGGGAAAGACAGCGTGAAACTAATCACGGACTGACACTGAAAGAACTGGGTCAAGGCCACCTGTGGGCGATCTGACAGCAGACCAATTTAGGCTGGCTATAACAATATCAGTGTCGCACTGTTCCAAGAGCAATGGCAAACTACTGAAAGTAAGTCTGCAGCAGGCAACAGCCAGTAAATGTTGGGACTGGTTTGCAATATTCTGACAGGACATGCAGCTAACTAAGGAAATGAGTTAGCATCCATTACTAGCCCCCCCCCCCCCCATCCATCCATCAACCACATTTTATTTTGAAGCTAAGAATATGTGTTACATTCACAAAAACACACTGACTTGTAAGATGACAAGCTTACAGTATTGTATATTTATTTACCGTAAAACATTTCAGTCTGTACAAAGCTGTAATACAATTTTGGACTCTGCAACTACAAAACACACTAATCATAAATAATACATCTGAAAAATTAACAAAACATTTCTAAACTTTCCACAAAATAATAATTCAAAAACAGGTATTGATGAAACTCATTGCTGAGGTAGTCAGTAAAATATAATGTGATAATGAACTATGAAAAAATGCATAATGTGAATACTGAATAATAATTTGTTAAGCATTGCCTCCCCTTGCAATTCACTTTGCCTTCTTTTTCTTCCTACATCTTCACAAGTCAAAATGAATAAATGTAAAGAAAGATAGATGCAGTCAACTTAAGGTTGTTGACATTTTTACAAGAGTTTGATTGTCCTTAAATGAAGCGGAAGTGGTCCAGGATATTCTTCTCTCTTCTGGATATGTTGAACCCTTGCAAGTGTTTAGCCATCATTTTACTAACTCCACAGTTAACATTTTTCAGTGTCTCCTATCTTTAGCTTATTGCCCAAGTAGTGTTTAAGCCTAATATGTTCCGTTCCCTGTTGGAACATATTGTGACCACTAAAAAAATTTGTGGAAAGAGAGACAGAGGAAGATGGAGAAGGTACTAGACAGGCCTTCTTTCATAGCAGGGAGGGGAAAGGGTGGAGGGGGGTGTGTCTGTGTCAAGCCTATGATCTTTAAATGCCTCAAATGAGTACCAGAAGACATTCTGGGAAGTAAAGGTGGCCGATGATTTATGTTGTGTTATGTTATCACAATCGACATCTTTGCACACTGGGCATCCCCATGCCTGCTCAGTCCTCCGCTGCAGCAGCCACTCCACCTCTACTTATTGTTCCCATGAGGTGTTGGTTATAGTATCTCCTGTCTTTACCTCTAAGACAGCATAGTCGTGCTTGACCAAGCTTAACTTCTCTGTCACAAAGTCGTGTTAGCGTCAGAGGTGATTTGTTTACAGCAGGGTTATTCCACTGCGAATCCAACCAGCAAAGGTCTATCAGGTGGCCAATGGATCACTGCTTATTGTAATGTATCACTGCTAGTTGTAATGTATCACTGCTAGTTGTAATGTATCACTGCTAGTTGTAATGTATCACTGCTAGTTGTAATGTATCACTGCTAGTTGTAATGTATCACTGCTAGTTGTAATGTATTAATGACCATTTTATGCTGGGGCTGGTCTTCTGGCCTATGGTGCTCTCCTGGTTTTGGGTTTAGTTAAATAACCCTATTTACAGCATCGCCCATCCATTGTTGATCGATCTCAGAAATATGGGTGTAACAGAGATATTTTTTCACAGCACCACTACCTGGTTAAGCATAACCCCCCCCCCCCCCTCTCCCCCTGCACTAATGTGATAGATACATTGTGGTGAACACCACACCTTTTTCAGACACTGTGTGGTGAGCACCACACCTTTTCATCTAGGGGGAAAAAAGCCCAGAGTCTTAACACTTGATGTGTCAAATGGTATGGAAAGGGTGTCTTCACTAACTTTATGTACAGAAGATAACCATTATTATTTCACTGATTGTCAATGCACATGATTGTTCACAAGGTCATTTCCATTTTGGTTACTACCACAGTCTGAACTAATTTCTATTATAAACCCTGTCCCTACCCCAACTCTGACTTAACCTGAACACATTTAAAGCTTTTTGCTAGCGACGTTCATGGTCTTAACGCTTCTCATATTCTTTCTGCCACATATGCTTGCTATGAGTGTCGTGTGTTTTCCCAAAAATAAGACCTAACCAGATTTTTCAGGATGCCCAAAATATAAGCCCTACCCCAAATATAGGTCTTGGTTAGGAAGATTTAGCGGGAAATGGAGCTGTAAGAAATTCAGGCTGGAATTCAAGATTTGGAGAGATAAGATGATGTTCTAGAACAGTGTTTTCCAATGTGGGGGCCCACATCCCACGGAGAAGGGGGTGCAATTTGACAATTTACTCCCCCAGAGTTGTAAGTATTATGTATATGTTACATCGGGCGGAGGGATACGATAATTTTAGAAATGCTTAGGTGGAGAATGGCACAAAAAAAGGGCTGGTAAACACTGTTCTAGAAGAAGCTCCAACTGTACCAGAATAAACTGATCTTTTTTGTACTTGAATAAATGTAGATCTTTCTAAACGAAACAAATTAGATATCCTTTGACAATGAGTGCTAGGGTGTGGCTATTTAAATGGTGGCCCGCAGGCTGAATGTGGCCTGCAAAGGCCTATCAAATGGCCTGCAGACCTTTGCCAACTGTTATGTAATAATGATATGCCTAAGCTGGAGGCTTTGTCATCTGGCCTGTGACATCCACATTTACAATACTCTGGCTCCTCAGTAAACTTAGCTCTGCCCTAAGGTTTCTCTTGGAGCATAAGTGTATATAAGACCCTGTCTTATTTTTGCAAAAACACAGTATTTTAAATTGTGTGTTAAAAAAAAGTATAAGTAAAATGTTACCTACATATGTAAGTATTTTCCTTTAATATTCAGCTTTTCTCTTGTGAATTCTGTGTTAACATTTCTTGAATAGCATTCTTCACTTTTGAATTAAAAAAAACATGTTTCTTTGCAGCCATAATAGTATATTTCTTGTATAGTATTCTTTACTTTTGAAAGAAAAATAAGGTTTTATATCTGTAACCAAAATACTTTAGTTAACAACTAAAAACTAGAGATTGGGAATTTAATTCAGAGAAAATATACAACAAAAAAGTACAAACACTGAAGAAGGGGAGGGAAAAAATAAACTTCTTGGAAATTCAATTTCATACAGAATTAATTGGTGATCTGATCTAATTCAGGACATTAAAAAAATGTGATAAGTACATGGTTTTCAGTCAAACTCTATATGCTGATCATCTGCTCCATGGCTGGATGTCCCAACAACACATTAACAATGCAGAGCCACCTCAACAACATAGTGGGCCCCTGGACAAACTAGTGTGCTGAGGCCCCTACAACAACCGCTCACAGGAATGACATTTTTATGGATGGCAAGTCACTTGACTGACACAGGTCAGCATGGGGATCTGTGGGGCCTTCAGGCAACAGCTCAGAGGCCCCATGCATTCAGGAAAGCGCTGTGACAGGGGAAAAGACATCTAAATCAGGGGTTTCCAAACAGCTAACATCTGTGGAACCTCTTATTTTGGAAGGTCTGCCACAGACCTAAGGCCATGCAGTAGATTTTCTCAGTTTGGTGCATATTTTCAGAATGCCACCCATTAAATGTACAACAGTATATGTGAGACTGGGTCACCCACACAACAGTCCACATGAGACTGGGTCACCCACACAAAAGCCTTCACAAGATAGGGGTTACCCGCACAAAAGTACACAGGAAACTGCGTCACCCGCACAACAGTCCCCGTGAGACTGGGTCACCCATACAAGAGTCCACATGACACTGGGTCACCTGCACAACAGTACACATGAGACTGGGTCACCCACACAAAAGTCCACATGACACTGCGTCAACCACACAACAGTCCACATGAGACTGGGTCACCCACACAAAAGCCTTCACAAGATAGGGGTCACCCGCACAAAAGTACATAAGAAACTACATCACCCGCACAACAGTATACATGAGACTGGGTCTCCCACATAAAAGTCCATGACACTAGGTCACTCGCACAACAGTACACATGAGACTGGGTCATCCACACAAGAGTCCACATGACACTGGTTCACCTGCACAACAGAACACATGAGACTGGGTCACCCACATAACAGTACACATGAGACTGGGTGACCCACACCAGTACACATGAGACTAGGTCACCCACACAACAGTCCACATGAGACTGGGTCATCCTCACAAAAGCCTTCACAAGATGGGGGTTACCCGCACAAAAGTACATAGGAAACTGCGTCACCAGCACAACAGTACACATGAGACTGGATCACCCACACAACACTGGATGTGTGAGGCAGGCTGGGTTAACTAAATAGCAGTACTTAGGAGGCTCAACTGCACAGCAGTAAGCGATCAGACCCAAAAAAAAAACATAAATAAAGACATCTCTACAGCAGCTGGAACCTATGCTTCCTCTACTGCTCCACCCATGAGACTGGACACAGCACTGAGAGCTATCAGGGATGACCAGGGTAAACCACTCACAAGCAGGGATGACCAGGGTAACCCAATCAGCAACAAGCAGGGATGACCAGGGTAAACCACTCAGCAACAAGCATGGATGACCAGGCTAACCCACTCAGCAACAAGCAGGGATGACCAGGGTAACCCACTCAGCAACAAGCAGGGATGACCAGGGTAACCCACTCAGCAACAAGCAGGGATGACCAGGGTAACCCACTCAGCAACAAGCAGGGATGACCAGGGTAAACCACTCAGCAACAAGCAGTGATGACCAGGCTAACCCACTCAGCAACAAGCAGGGATGACCAGGCTAACCCACTCAGCAACAAGCAGGGATGACCAGGCTAACCCACTCAGCAACAAGCAGGGATGACCAGGGTAACCCACTCAGCAACAAGCAGGGATGACCAGGCTAACCCACTTAGCAACACGCAGAGTTCATTCTTGCATCCTCCTTGTTTGTGTGAAGACATGAACAGCATAATTGACATCAACTAGAATACTTATATATACAGAGAAGTCAAGAATATACAGAACACTAATAAACAAATTCTGCTTTCACTGAACTTCATACACATGCATACAGGCAAATTGTGACATAAATATGTTTTGTACACACACACACACACTCACACATACAGAGAATATAGAAAAATACAAAATGAACAGCTGCATGAAGTGTTATATGGGAAGAATACAATATTTTCTTCACTTTATGATTACAGTAACTTTCATTCTATGTTCAGTCAAAGCTCTGATGTGCCATGAGTTTATTCCAGAGCTTACATACAAGTGATTCCAATCTGCCCATTGAGTCAGATGGTTCTGCCTGATCTTGACTCTACCATTAAATGGAAACCAGGAAATGTCCTGGGAAATAAAGGTGGCTGGAACCACCATCTTGCTAAGGATCCGCACCTGGGTCTCCCAAAATGATTAGGCCAGCGGCTTCTCTCCTTAAGACTTACATGCTTTAATATGTTATCATCAGCATTTCCTTAAACAATTTTGTCACATTAGTCAGTTACTGCCTGCACATCAGATGGCAACCTCACAGGAAGTACCATAACCGCAGAATCTCATATTTTCCCCATATCCCTAACTGACGAAACCGAACGTCACATCTACTACCCAGGGAGGAAGAATATAACCATCCCCTGGACTCTTTTTATGTAAAAACAACACACACACACACACATCCAAACACTGATCAGACTCACAACAAAAAACACTAAGAGTCACAAGGCTGATGCCCCAACTCTCTGTTCCTGAAGCATCCTTACAAGTATGAAATGATACACAACCTAGACATGGGTACAATTTCTGTTTGGGTTTCTCACAAAGAACACCACCCCCTCCCCCGCAGACGTTGTCTCTTTACCGCCATTACAGGATTAGCCTGGCAACATTTTTCAGGTAACCATAGCCTCCTTCTTCCGAAGTTGACAGTTCTGACTGCTGCCTTACGCATTTGATGCGCCTCTATGCTGCTGGAGACTAGTCAGTGTTGACTTCTTCTGCTGGTACAGAAACAGATCAACTTTGGGGAAACCCATTCGTTTTAAAAGTTAGAACTGTGATTATCCCATAGAAAAATGAAATGATTCACAACCATGACACAAGCATCCTGTATGGATTTCTCTCAATAAACCTTTAACCTATTGTGTTCCTAGCTCCAGAGTTTGCCACATGATCCCTTATTGGCAGTGGAGTGCAGAGTACTCCGCTTAGTGCAGAACGTCAGAGGTACCCTAATTATAACCTGCTTGGAAGGTGAACAGATATATACTCTGGGTTTTGCTTTGTTGGACTGATATACCATGGGTTCTGTTTTGTTGGACTGACACACAAGAAGCAACTCTTGCAGTTGCGGTGGCTGACAGACAGACAGGGAAAATAGACAGACACTGTTTCTGATGAGCTAAGCGGAGAAGGAGTCAGCCACTAGATTCAGTCTGAAGAACAATGTAGTGCCTCTGTCAACTTGCATACATAAACAAAGCGGGTTCTTTCCTGCCTTTGACACATTAGACATAAAATAAAAAAAGTAAAGGACCCTTTTCCACGCCTTTAGGTGTATAGGACATATAGGGCTAGACCTATATTTTATAGACCAATTGGCACTTGGTGGGTGATGTGGTCAGCATAACTCTGGCCACCTTTACTTCCCAGGACTGCACCCGGTACCCACTCAAGGCTGGATCGACTTGGGAGCCAAGGCCATTATTTTTTGGGGGGGGAAAAAAAAGTCAAGCTCTACCAAGGAGCAAACATACGACCTTCCTATCCGCAAGCAAGCATCTAGCCGCTCTATAAGCCTGTGTCTAGCCGCTCCGACTGGGAGCAAATATATTACCTTCCGATAAGCCAGCGAGCATATAGCCGCTCCGCCACGGCGACTCCCAGACATATAATGAAAGCCCTATATTTTTATATATCAACTGGAATTCGATGGGTGGTGTGGTCAGCATCAAGCCAGCCAACTTTACTTCCCAGGAAACTTCCTGTCACTCATTTTAGTCTGGGTCAAACCTAGGGAAATAAGGTCAATTTCAGAACAAACAAAAATCTGCCTCACTGTGAATTTGAACCCCGAGACCTTCGGGGCAGAGCACAAGCATCTAGGCACTACGCCACCCAGCCTGCATTCATATAAACACAAGAATACCTCACTTTATGCACTCACTGTTGTCCTAGTGTTGGTACATCATAATGTAACCAATACTTCACTTTAAAAACTAATACGTGATCCTTCATAGCACAACCAAAACTGTGATGCACCACAAATATATATGTTGTGATGATTATTATTACAACCACTGTTATCAGATTACAACCATTATGTGAAACATCACAATACAATCAAGAGTGTAAAGGTTAAGATATAACCACTGTGTGATGGTTCGGATTACACCACAATATGATGGTTTGGATTACGCCATTTGTCAATATTTCGGATTACAACCACTATTCAAAATATCAAAACAGATACCTCACAATGCAACCATTCTTGTTTTTATTAATACAACCACTGTGAAACATCACAACCATGTGATACTCATTATTACAACACTATGTGATACATTACAACCACTGGCACCTCTAAAGGCAACAACTGTTATACTTAATACAACTATTTGAAACACCACAATACGACCATGTGATACTTCACAATGCAAGCATTCTGATACTACTTAATACAATGTTATGTGATGGTTCAGATCACAATCCACTGTATGAAACATCACCACACAACCCATGTGATACCTCATACTATAATCCCTAAGTGATATTTCTCACTGCAAAGGTTTATAATTTTCAGGAAACCCTTTGAAGGAAGTCTTTTATTCACATCTGACAGTGAGCAATCTCAGTAACACTATCAGGTGACCAAACACTATCAGGTGACCAAACACTATCAGGTGACCAAACACTATCAGGTGACCTAACACTATCAGGTGACCAAACACTATCAGGTGACCAAACACTATCAGGTGACCAAACACTATTAGGTGACCAAACACTATCAGGTGACCAAACACTATCAGGTGACCAAACACTATCAGGTGACCAAACACTATCAGATGACCAAACATATTAAACTGATAATCTGCTCGCTAAAAGAGGTGGAGTTGCCAGTTATAATCAACAGATAACTACTAGTGGACGGCCATTTGCAGTTAATACGGTAAAAAAAAAAAAAGTTGGAACAGAACCAATTATAAATGACATAAGACATAAATCAAATCAAATGGTTTGCCCACAAGGAGAGAATGCTTTGTGACACCCGACCATACAAGGCTTACACAAAAAGAGAAAGACACAGAGCACAAGGAAGACCACACAAAAAAAGGATGGAAAGATAACATCAGAGAAACTACAAACAGCAGGCCCCTGTGTTTATGGTCCAGGCTGCCCGAAAAGCAAGAAGAATCATTGATCTCCCCGGACACCCGAAGTAGTATAAGAGTGAGTGAAGAAGAAGAGGAATGCACTCACTATCACTTATTTATATATGCAGAAGAAAGATGGTTGGATTTGAATTCTGCCAATACCCCCCAGTTAGGGTTTAGGTCTATGACAGACCTTGCTTATTGACCACATTTATTTCCAGGGATGGCCAAATGTCCCAAGTAGATGTTTCTCCCTGCAAGTGATGAAAACAGAGGCAATTGCAGTCGAGCCTAATAGCTAGAAATTAATTCACTGAGCTGTGACTAAGAAGCCTTAAGAAGGGGTGAAATAGAAGAGGGAGGGAGGGGGGGGGGGGTGTTTGTTTCTGCAGAGGGGTGTTGCTGTCATCTGGAGAATACAAGCTCCATCCCTTGTATGCAAACTACAGCTTTCAATTTTCATGATGTCTACTGTGTCCTCTTGTCTCCACATCGTCTTCAGCATCAGTGGGTGTTCAATCAGTACATTACAATATGTTTCTAGTGTTTCAATGGCTTGAAGGGTTTCCTCGGCTACTTATGTCTGACCATATTCTGCTGCCCTAGGCAACACACCACTTTATATAATCAGTACATATCTACTAAGTGCAGCAATCACAAGATTGTCTTTATGTCTCTTTTAGTGTCTTCTGATCCAATTAACTTAAATACACTGCCATTACTGCCTACATTTACCACTTCTGCAGTGCAGGTACGGGGAGGGAGGGGGGGGAGGGCGCTGAGCCGAAGGATTTAGGGCCCCATGGCAAGTGATGTCACCATGGACTGCGCCGGTGAGGATTTTATTTCCTCTTCCTACAAGAAGAAAATAATCCCCGGCCTTACTGAAGATTTGAACCTGAGTCTCCTGCTTGATAGCCCAGTGTTCCAACAATTCGGCCAGCCGCTCTTTTTTAACTGAAATAAACTACCCCTCAAATATACTAGACATTACCCTCCAATATCCTAGATATTACCCCTCCAATATACTAGATATTACCCCTCCAATATACTAGATATTAGCCTCCAATATACTAGATATTACCCCTCCAATAAACTAGATATTACCCCTCCAATATACTAGAAATTACCCCTCCAATAAACTAGATATTACCCCTCCAATATACTAGAAATTAGCCTCCAATAAACTAGATATTACCCCTCAAATATACTAGATATTAGCCTCCAATAAACTAGATATTACCCCTCCAATATACTAGATATTAGCCTCCAATAAACTAGATATTACCCCTCCAATATACTAGATATTAGCCTCCAATAAACTAGATATTACCCCTCCAATATACTAGATATTAGCCTCCAATAAACTAGATATTGCCCCTCAAATATACAAGATATTGCCCCTCCAATATCCTAGATATTACCCCTCCAATATACTAGATATTACCCCTCTAGTATACTAGATATTGCCCCTCAAATATACTAAAAATTACTCCTCGAATATAATAGACATTAACTATTCTTCTTCTCTAGTCCTGTATTGCCTTTCAGCATCAGATTTTTGAAGAGACCTTATGTGTGAGCTTTGGTATCTGCTAAGTAGATGCTGGTATTTACGGACTCAGATATTCCATCGCTTGCATGGTCAGCCTCTGCATCTGCTTCCGTTATGTCTAAGTGACACAGCTGTCTGTAGTGAACTATTTGGTGGAAGTCTTGACTCATGTCCAAACTACCTGATCTGTTGTATGTTCACTATATACACCTATCTTCATCCAAAAGTATCTGATTGTCATATCTTCTCGTTTTATAGGTTTCCCTGAGAATATTCATGTACTGTATAATATGGCCATGTGCTTGGTTGCCATGTTTTAGTTGCTCATTGCAAAATACAACACACATTTTTTTTTTAAACATCAAAGCAATGATTCCTGTTATAAATTTGAACAAAGAAGACACAAATAATAGATTGTAAAATATACTGTAACTATAACACATGGCTGTGAACCTGTGCTTGCCGTGGTAACATGTGTTATTTCTGAGCGTAGTTATTTTATTTAAGTTGTGAATGATGCAATATTGCATCATGTAATTGATTTTTCATTTCAGATGTAAAGGATTTATCTATCTGCTTCATTGTACTCAACTGCTACTGTAGTATGTACGTGATGAAATACACTGAAATATGCCAGGCAATAAAGTAGGCAATCTATTGCAATCTATTGTTTATGTCTTCTTCTTTGTTCAAATAAAATGTGTTCATTAATTTGATAAGCAATAATTCTCACAATAAGCCATATATGTATTTTTGTTTTTAAATCCTTTCCTCATTTTAACTTTATTTCCCTTCTATGTGTCTGAGCTGGAACCTCAGTCTCAGCAGGGAGCTGAGATTTCAACAGCTCTAACTCACCAAATAAACACAGGACAGAAGCAACAACAGGTTCCATTATCTTCTAGACCATCCTTCAAATATCAAACACAAACACCGCACAACCAGCATTGGAATCATTGTCTGACCTCTAGATTCTCTAATCATGTTTTTTCTGTAAACCAACTGTTGGTTTGCTGCCTTCATAAATCTGCATGTAACTGAATATGAGTTTTTGAATCCTAAACACTGGTGATTTTATTATGCTAAAGGTGATCAAGAAAAACTGGTGCTTCTAAATTACTAAATCAGAACAACAGATGTTACAAACTCCTGGTGATCCACAAAAGCTCCTCATTTTCTGAGGACTCAGAGGAGCAGGAGCTTCTGAATTCCTGATGATCTGGAGAAACCTGAGCTCTTGAAATCCTGACGACACAAAGAAACCAGGGCTCCTGAATTCCTGATGATCTGGAGAAACCTGAGCTCTTGAAATCCTGATGACACAAAGAAACCAGGGCTCCTGAATTCCTGATGACCCAGAGCAGGGCTATTCAACTGGCGGCCCGCCAAGGCCCTGGTAGTGGCCCATGGCCCAACTGTATTGTTTTTATGATCTTTCCATGCTGTGGCTCAGTTCTCTGGCCCACGATGATCCCCGTTTTCAACACTCTGGCCCCTGAGAAAACATAATTGAAAAGCCCTTAGAGCAACTGGAGCTATCTAACTCCTAATGACCAGGAGCTCCTGAATTCCCAATGATCCTGAAAAACCAGAACTCCTGAACACCTGATGACCTCATGAGACTGACGCTCCTGAATTCCCGATAACTTGGAGAAATTGAACACCTGATGACCTCATGAGACTGACGCTCCTGAATTCCCGATAACTTTGAGAAATTAAAGCTCCCAAATTCTTGATGACTCGGAGAAACCGAGTTCTTGAACTCCCAGAGAAACTGGTACTCCTGATAAATCAGAGAAATTGATGCTCTTATCTCCAACGCTGGCACAGATAATCTCCTCCCACAGTGCAATGTGGAAACAATCTCTGATAGATCAGAATGAGTCACAACACAATTCATCTCTGTTACTGAAACTTCCACAGCTAGATAAAATAAACAGCAATGCTGTTCAAGTAAATGCAGACACGCGCACAACAGTTTTACTACATTATACTCTGTAGTCAGCACTCTCATAACTAGGCCTCTGAGAGAACAAGTTCCTTCTGCACACTTTCATATTCAAAGATGCTATGCAAATTACAGTGTATTTACTCAATGAAAGGACGTTATATTGGTGGGAGCAGTATCAACCAAAACCACCTGAAAACTTATGTATGCTGCATTTTTATCTAACTCACAACTTCTCCACTTATCAACATGACCAAAGCAGTCTTCTGAGCCCAAAGTATATCGACAGAGTGAGGGCTAAAGTAAAGAGAGACTGAGACAAACACACAGCAGATCCCCGTCCTCGCCTTCTTTCATCTTTTCTATCCTCTCCCTTGCCTCTGCCTCTATCCTCAGGGCTAGGACCTGAATCCCCTGTAGTTTTCGAGCCCTGGTCATCTTTTTTAGTATCTTTGTCTGTTGGCCACTGGGGCTGACCCACTGGAGCCTTCCCTTGTTCCTGGTCTCGGCCCTTCTTTCCCGCACTGCCTGTGCCATGGAGTGGGTTCTCATCAATGTCCACGAATCCTGCTTTCTCTTCGTCAGTGATGACCCCGGCACCGGATCCGCTACCATCCACATAGGCTCCGCTTCCACTTCCACTGGTCATGCCCTCAATTTCTAAATGAAAGACAAAACAAACCAAAAATTATCCCTGACCATCTTATGGATTTAAAGTAATAATTTATAATGGTAAAACAAAACTAAAACAATTTATGTAAAGCAAAATGTTCTTTTCTTTCGTGTGCAGTGACTGCGGAAATGTTCTGGTTGTTTGTGCACTTATGGACTTTGGTCCAGTTCCAGACCTTTAATTTTTCATACACATCCATTTTAACAGTTCTTAGGCAGATACACTTTGACTTCAAGGGATACACCCCTAACTAGTACACTTTTAGGACATGCTAGTTATGGATGGCAGTGGGTCTATACCAAGGGGCCCCAAAATCCACACAAGGAAAAAGTAAAGTATAGGACCCTTTAAAATGTTCCACAGAACCTGTTCTGCTGTATGGCAGCAAATCTTGGAATGTCAGTGAACAAATTAGATTTGGAAGCAACAGAGATGTGGTTTCTGAGACAAATGTCACATATACCTTTGGACTGCCAGAGTAACTAACAATGATTTCTTGAAAGAAGCTATTGAAAGTAGATCTCTAAATACAACAATACAAGAAATATAAACACTGTTCTTTGGCCACATAATGAGAAGAAAGACACTGGAGAACATCGTGACAACTAGAAAGATCAGTGAAAAAGGGGGTAAAGGCAGACCAAGAGAGATTATGCTGGATGGGCTGAAACGGCATGGAGGGATATCATCAAGAGAGGTGTTCCAGGCAACCAGGGATCGTGATCTGTGGAGATGCATGAGCGCCTACGCCAGTTAACAGGGTATACAGGTACATGACGACACATTGGGCTGATACTAGACCCACATCTTAAAGACCAATCAGCATTTGATGGGTGATGTGGTCAACATAACACTAGCTGCATTTACTTCCCCTGACACTACCTAGTACCAAATATAGACTTGTCGACATGTGAGGAAAGGTCAGTTTATCAAAGTCTGCATCGACAAGGATTTAAATGCACGATCCTTGGGTCGGTAGGCAATCGTCTTGTAAATTAGGTCCGGCAGCAGTAAAATTCAGTGGCAAAACAATACTGTATTTTTCCGTGTATAAGACAAAAAAGTGTTCCCACATCTTTTAAAGTTTAAACTTGGGAGTTGTTTCATACATGGAATATGTTTAAAATATTTTTTTTTATTTATTTTGGGCTTAAGAAAAATAGGCATCGTCTTATACATAGGGACATCTTGCCTTTTACATAGAAAATATGGTTCTTAAAAACCAAGGCTAACATTTATGAAATCCTAGGCATTTACATTTAGGGTAGGTTTGGTTAAAATATCTTTGACTGTACATATACACTTCGAGAACTGCTTCAGGCTCATCTAAAAAGTAACATTATCTTCCTGTTTTCTATACTCACAGTAACTATACTTTAACTGACTGCTAACAGTAAATATATTTTAATGGAACCACAACATATACACTTCCAATGATTGACACCAACTACACTAACAACTTCTTCGCTGCTGGAATACTGACCCCTCATGTCTTGCCCCACCATTTCAACTTCACTCTTCCTTCTCCATGTAAAAGTTATAGTACAAAAGGTCACTACACATATAGTACAAAAGGTCACTACACATATAGTACAAAAGGTCACTACACATATAGTACAAAAGGTCATTACACATATAGTACAAAAAGCATAGGACAACACTTATACATATAGTACAAAAGGTATAGGACACCACTTAAAGTACAAAAGGTTACTACACATATAGTACAAAAGGTCACTACACATATAGTACAAAAGGTCACTACACATATAGTACAAAAGGTCACTACACATATATTACAAAAGGTCACTACACATATAGTACACAAGGTCACTACACATATAGTACAAAAGGTCACTACACATATAGTACAAAAGGTCACTACACATATAGTACAAAAGGTCACTACACATATAGTACAAAAGGTCACTACACAATTAGTACAAAAGGCATAGGACAACACTTATAATACAAAAGGTCACTACACATATAGTACAAAAGGTCACTACACATATAGTACAAAAGGTCACTACACATATAGTTCAAAAGGCATAGGACAACACTTTTAATACAAAAGGTCACTACACATATAGTACAAAAGGTCACTACACATATAGTACAAAAGGTCACTACACATATAGTACAAAAGGTTTAGGACAACACTTATAGTACAAAAGGTTACTACACATATAGTACAAAAGGTTTAGGACAACACTTATAGTACAAAAGGTTACTACACTTATAGTACAAAAGGTTTAGGACAACACTTATAGTACAAAAGGTCATTACACATATACTACAAAAGGTTACTACACATATAGTACAAAAGGTCATTACACATATACTACAAAAGGTATAGGACACCACTTATAGTACAAAAGTGTATAAGAGAATAAATGTGTACAATCACCCAACCTGTATCAATCCAGTCCACATCATCCCCCTTGTAGGCGTTCTGAAGTTTGTGGGTGATCAGCTGAAGTTGCAGCCTCTGTCGATTGACTATTGAATTGACTTTGCTGACGTCCACTTCAACCTCTGGGTTGTTGATCTGATGGAGGACTCCATCCTTCTGTACTTCAGGGACATACCTGCCAGGGTGCAGTTAATTCAACCATCAACAAATTACTTTTTTTCTACCATTTTGCAAATTACTTTGTTAATGATCTTGCTCTTAACGTTCACTCGCTGTAAACTCCAGCAGAAAGTTCTGGTTGTCCTTGACTGGTCTTGCTCCAGAACATGAGATTTGCATGTACATCCATTTTACAGATCTGGCTCACTTATATGCAAACTGTTGGTTCCTCCTCTCTCAGATGCACTCTGACTTTAAAGGAAAGATGGGGGGGGGGGGGGGGGGGTGTTTACCTACTAACCCCCTTCCCTCCCGTCATAATGCTAACCACATTACCCACCTAGTGCCGACTGGTCTGTAAAAATATGGGTGCTCTGCCCATATGCCTGATGCGCCTAGGCGTGTGAAGGGATCTTTACTTTACTTTTTACAATACAGAGACTACACAGACAGTGGAAAGGTATAAGGATAACAGAGATAATCAGTTCAAAAGAACAGTAAGGAAGCACTGGAATCCTACAGTCACCAAAGGGTAAATGAAAGAGGCTCTTCAAGTAGAGACCTCACAAGAGAGATATGCAGAATGGGTTTCAGATGTAGGTATTTCTTTGTGTTTATTTTTCCTCTATTATGTGTTAATACAGTTTCTCAAATGTTAAATCTTTTTGTCTTACGTCTACCACCATCAATAATCTCTCTCCTGCTGTCTTATCTTCTCGCTTGGGTTCTGTCTCTTATGCTCTGTCCAGAATTATCTTCGTGGATAGTTTTTTTTTTTTTTTTGGTTACCTTGCATCTTCAGACAACTGTGATATTGTTGTTTTGTTAATCCCCCCCCCCCCCCCCCCCCTTTCATTCTGCACTGTATATCATTTTGAATCATCTATTTAGTATTCTCTGCCATGTTACCTATCTAGTTATCTTTTATCACATTATCTCTTCCATCTTGTATCCTGTCTTATTAACTGTCTTACAGCCTGTCAAATGGGTGCAGACACAAAGAAAATACAATCAAGGAGGGTTTTTTAATGGGCATACGATTTGTTTAAGGAGTTAATAAAAAATGTATGGATAACAACAACAAGCAGAAGAAGACGAACAACAACAACAAGATAACAAGAAATTATTCATATATCTAAAATAATATTAGTTAGTTAGTGGACATCATCCTCATCATTGCATATTCAACCATTCAGTTCATCCCTCCTCAGTAAATCCTGCAGCTTGTAGAGGCTCACACACCAGTTCTGTCTTGATTTATTCTTCTTCTTTGGCTTCCTGCATAGCAGCAATATTAAATGTATAAACTGTGGCTTAGGCGTTGCGAACTCGCTTCAGAATACCAGGGTGCCGGGTACAAAAACCACAACAGCCAAGGAATGCTGGGATTGATGCTGCAACGTCCAGTAAAGGATATACAACTAACTTGTATAAACAAACACTGAAAACAAGAACATACAACATGGCTGGGCAGTTGGCGGATGAAGACGCATAATGCCCGTACACATTTACTCAGGGAAAAGCTCTGCCAATGCTTCACACACTAACGGCACAAGTCTTCTTTCTTGTTCTTCACGTTCACCAGCTGTAAACTCTAGCTGAAAGTTCTGGCTGTTCATCCACTTCTGTACTGCAGTCCTGTTCCAGAACCTGAGATTTGCGTGTGCATCCTTTTTACAGATCTGACTCATTTGTATGCAGACTGCTGGTTCCTTGCCTCACTGGCAGATGCACTCCACTTTGAAGAAAGCTCCTAATTAGTTTACTCTTACGACATGCTTTTTAGGTAGGCAGTGGGTCTATTCCCCCCCCCCCCCCCCCCATAACAGGTTCTCGGAACCCACAAGGGGAACGGCAGAAGTAACCTTTACTTCTAATAAACTGTGAATTCCGAACTCTCTTAGTACCCAAACAACGCACCACGCGTTTCATGTCCATTCCAAAAAGAGTTATCTCTGGTTGTCTTCTGTCACAGATAGAAGTTATATTCACATAAACCTTTAAATCTGAACGAATTCTTAGTTTAACTACTCCTGTCCCAAAATTATTCCACATGTGGGTTCCGGGACCTCATTGAAGAACAGACCCACTGTTTTCCCCCAACAAGCATGTCGCAGGAGTCGACTAACAGGGGGGGGGGGGGGGGGGTTCCTTCAGAATCCGAGTGCATCTACCCAAGCGGAAGTAACAATCAAATGTACATAAACAAGACAGTAAAACGGATGTTCACGTTTAACTCAGTTCGTGGCACAAAGCCGAAATCCAAATGGACTAACAACCAGGATTTTCCGCCGGAGCTTACAGAAAATGAATAAGAAGTTATTCAGTTCACAGTATTTTTCTGCTCTTAAGCCCAACCCCTATGGATAGAAGGGGTTAACCTTACAAAAGTTTGTGACTGAAAGAGTCAATCAATGGGGGTTAACCTAACAAGCGTTTGCGACTGAAAGAGTCAATGGGGGTTTAACTAACAAAGGTTTGCGACTGAAAGATTCAACGTGCCCGGCTCGCTAGCGTAGTTGGCTAAACCTGACTTCGCGGTGACCTGGTGACGAACTCCTTGTGGTCCGGGTTCACGCCCGGGGGTAGGCAGAAAAGCCACGTTTCTCCCAAATTTACGATATTTATCATGGAATCAAGGCCCAAGGGTTGCGATATCCATAATACCGAGCCTAAGGGTTAACGACTCATGGCTTCTGGATACTTTTTAAAAAAAAGTCAATGTAAACGTATCAAACAGTTTTGTTATCAAAAAGTTACTTTCGTTACAGGGATCTACCCTTCACAGAAACGGCTCAAGCTATAACCAGCGCAGTAGTAACAGATACCCCAAACACCTGGCCTGCTACAAGAGAAGGGCGTTTACCGCTTCTACTAACTCATCGCTCACCTGGCTCTATCCTGGCCGTTCCAACAGTCGTCATCCCTGGAGGCCTCAGCTGCCACCTTCTCGTCGTTGCAGACAGCGTAAGGTAATCGTATCCAGAAGTCCTTTGCCGTCTTGACCTTCTCTTTGATGTCCCGCACCAGACGATCCAGGCTGGTGCCCGAGGCGGTGGTCGGTCTGGCGTTGGAGGTTTTGGGGAAATCGAAAGTGTACTTCTGAGAATCCGTCTCGGTGTCTGTTTCCCGGCGTTTCCTCGTCAGCCGGGGTTGCCCGCAGCCAGAGAAAATCTGTGGATGCAGATTACATGGGATCAGTTACTAACTATTACTGATGGGGATCAGTTACTAACTATTACTGATGGGATCGGTTACTAACTATTACTGCTCTGTCACCTACTGCCACAAACGGGTCAAGGTCAAACTGTGGGAGAGAGATATAACTATACACTGAACAGAGATTTTATTAAAGACGGTGCGATCTTCAAACAGAGGTACATAACAATGGAGCCATAAGGTGAATAATTACACCAGAGAAAATACTACCAATTTACAAATTAATTTACGAGAGAGAGAGAGAGAGAGAGAGAGAGAGAGAGAGAGAGAGAGAGAGAGAGAGAGAGAGAGAGAGAGAGAGAGAGAGAGAGAGAGAGAGAGACGGTAGTGTTTGCTGTTTTTAGCTTATCCAAGCGTGCTGTCAACGGCAACTACGCTGCGCTGTGGGTTTCACTTAATAAATCAAATGTATCCATTTAATTGTAGGGACTTCTATGCCCTCATAATAGGAACTCTGTGCATTATAACTGACTCTCTGCGTTACCGCCATTCTCATAAATTGCCCCAAATCACAGGATTTCTTGCTTCATTCAAATGTGTTTCTTCTATGCCGGCGTCTGGGGCGTGAGCGTTGCGACGCATTGTCTAATTCCCAAATGTGCCGTCAATATCAGATGACATTTTTGCGTTCATTTGGATAGAGGTATGGGGCACCTGCGCGCGAGGTGACAGAACGAGGAAGAAGAAATACATAGAAGAGCGATACTTCGACAGCCTCTCTTACTCGTTATCTCAGAATCCCTACCACTTCTTCTGTTTCTTCTTTTCTAGTCCTGCTCTGTCTTTCAGCGTCAGGTTTTCAAGCTGTATCGGGTGCAAGCCTTGCTGTGTGCTGCTGACATGTCTGGCCTCAAATATTCCATCTATCCGTCGCTTGCGTGGTCGACCTCTAGGTTGTTTCCATTATGTCTAAATGATAGGCATCTCCTTGGTGCACTATCTTGCAGTAGTCTTGACGCATGACCAAACCGCCTGATCTGTTGTTTCTTGCTAAAGATTAGTGCTGGCTCTGTTCCACCCGCTTTCCTAAAGTCCCCGTTTCTGACCGTGTCTCTTCGTTACATTTAGGATTCGTGGTAAACATTTCATTTCTGTTGTTTCGGTCCTCCCATTTTCTTTTAGTGCTAGTGAATGTCCACTTTTGACACTGGCAACAGATCGTTGGTTTTATATATATATTGCTCTTGCAGTCACAACTTCTAGTTTGAGAATGGAGGTGGAGGCAGTCACTGCTGACTTCCGCTGGCTTATGAATCAGCTGTACACACATGCCGTGACTAACTGACTCGCAGAGCATGCTGAGAAAGGCGCTACGAGGAGTTAGTTACAAGGGGATCTGGCCGACGCTCAACACTAAGGGGAAAGGCGAGACGAATACACAATCTGGCAGTTAATGGTGCCATCGGAATTGGAACTCCTCGCTTGCTGTTAAAGATGGGGACAGAGCGCTTATGGGAGGGTGTCCCGAGTGCTGTGATGTCGATTCTTCATTCAACATTCTTGGAGTCAACATGTTTCACCCCTACCACAAACCAACACAAGTCGATAACCAGTCACAAAAACACAATCCTCCATCTACGTATATAAGTATTTGTGTAACATTTCTGGTCACAAGATCTTCCTATGGCTGAACGCTAGGCCTAATATTTCTCATACAGCCCAGTTTGTTCCACAGAAAGCACCGAAATCTCGTGACGGGTCGTCAGCCTTGACTACGCTGACCTGCCCTCCCCATGAAGGCCCGGGCAGGAAATACACGGCACACAATGACAGCCGTTGACAGCTGTAATTACCCAGCTTGGGATAATGTCACCAAATGATGTGGCAACATTTGCTGAGGACACAACATGGGAAAAACTAGCCCCGACATGTCCGTAAATTGTATATCAAACTTAATCTGGTCCTTGTATGATATGAAGACGGTCTTCTGTCCTATCTCATATGTGCCACCCCGTGTGGGTGGGGTCCGGGCCCCATTGGGGGGCGGGGAGGGGGCCGCTAGAAGAGATTCACTGCTTCCCCAACAAGCATGTCGTAAGAGTCCACTAATTTGGGAGCATTCTTCGAAGCAGGAGCGTATCTTTCGAAGCAGGAGTGCAACTGCCTGAAAGACAAAACGGATGTACACGCAACACTCAGGTATGACTAAGGTCCAAAGGTGGACGAACAACCACAACATTCCGCCGGAGTATACAGATGGTAAACGCGGGAAAGAAAAAGATATGAGTGCTCATCAATCAGATATTAGCATGTCCTATTTGTCGCGTGTTATACTAGCAGTCAAATATGCAGTTGAACCTCGTGTGTAGACGTGGGTACTTCAATCGTAATTCGCCCCAAGCAAAGAAAATCAGTGTTCCCGATATAGAGCAAAACACATAACGTGACATCAGGTTTATTATTTTTTTTTTCTTAAGGTAATGCGCGCTTTGCAAACCCTAAATCCTAACCAGTGCTCAATACAACTACCCTAAATATAGCTTCTATGTTTGTGTGAGGTGAATTAAAACTTAAGTACGTAGACGCTGTGTGTATGACTATATTTAAAATAGCGACAACAAAACAAATTTGAATATTATTTAGGGTGGGGGGATGTGTTTGTTTAGCGTCTTTGTGAGGTCATAATGAACTTCTGTTGACGTGGCTGTGCTCTCTGTGGCTGTGACAATAAAACCCATGTTCTTGGGCAAAGGAAACAGTTGTATGTCTTTAGCGGCAATTCTACCACAGCATTACCAAGCCGAGGTGGCGCAATGTGCTGTTCCTAGCTAGGGTCGGGAGTTCAATCCCCGCAGACGTAGAAGTGCAATTTAAAGAAGAGCGTTGGGTAAGCTGATGCAGAAACACTGAGTTTATGAACAATCAACAAACGGGTGTTTAGCAGTGTTGCCACTTTGGATATTTTACTTCCAGATTTAGATGTTTTCCCGTGCATTTAGATAGCGTTTTTGACGTTTAGATGGTAGATGTTTTTCTAGATATTTTAATTTGGGGTGAATTTATAAAATCTAACCTAAGAAACAGGATGAGATTTGACCTCTTAAATGCTATCTTGACAATACAATTCGGCCTGTTAAGAGAAGGAAAAGGCTGTTCCGCTTATCAGCCCCCTGATTGTGTATTAAAAGAAATTGGAACAGCTAAAGCATACCAGAGTCATTGTGGATCTGAAGCTTCAACTTCATCCTCCAAGCTAAGTTTATCCTGTGATCTTGTGAGGCAGACTTCAGTAAAGATGAGGACATGATTCTATAGGGTAAGTCATATCAATTGCTATGAAATGTGTGACTCTTTCCATTTGGATGTGTTTTTTCTAGATGTTTTCCACGCAAATTTAGATGTTTTAGATATTTTTCGAGATACTTTTGGGATGTTTTTTTTTTTTTTGTCAAAGAAAAGTGGTAACGCTGGTGTTTAGTTAGATAGGGCTGCGGACACAAGATAGCAGTACAGATTAATGAAAGGACGGAGGCAAATGCACACAGGCTTAAGAAATATCAACAAAAACAGGGACAAGAGACATGAAAGGATAGGCATTCATTCAGACAGTAAAAGAACCTTTTAGTCCACTTCATGGCTGGAATAACTCTTGCTCCTTAAAGATACAAGAAATAGAAACAAAAACAAACACACAAAAACGAGTTTAAAAAATGAACTGGGAAAAAAGTGAAGAACACAGGCGGCAAAATAAACCACGATGTTTAAATAAATAGCGACTGATAGAGACCATGCCCCGAAAGGGAAAAAGGACAGACAAAATGACAAACAGAAGGACACGGACAAATCAGCATTGAAAAACAGCTCTATCACTTTCCACACACAGCCAGCCCTGCTGCCAGTCTGCCAGACAGGAAACGGGTTAACGACACGTGACCGATTCGACAGACAACAGTCTCATCACTGCCCAAGTCTTCGGAACCTCGCCTCGCTTCATTAATGCATGGTCAATGACCAAACCAATAACTGTGGGGCACAGCTACCTTCCATAACACATACACACAGGGGGCCGATGATTAACCATACAAAGATCGTCACAGTCTTCAACACTATGTATACTGAAAAGCAACGCGAGAAGATTCTTTACAGCTTTTTTTTAGGGTCTCGTCAATCGGACACATGTTGTTGGAGATCGCAAGTTGTGAAGAAGCATCATCGCCCAGGTCAGCCCCTAAGTCACTGGATGAAGCACAACATAGAAGCTTTCCACCGGATTGGTTTTCAAACAGTATCTTCAGCATACGCGGTAGAGGGTGGTGAAACACACTGCGGTGTGGCCAAAGCAGCTATGGGGACCGAGTATTCCCCCGGGATAAGTGGACACCTCTGGGTGCCCTCTGCTGTTAGCAGGAGCATCACAGAGCCGGGCACTTACTTGCCCTAGCAATCGAAAAGGTTGCTGAAGGCTGAGGACGTAGTCTAAAGGCAGTTGATGTGGAAAGCAACGGGAAACTACCACATTACTATCCCAAGAAACTCACAATGGAAGCCAAAAATAAATTACAATATGAGCTACAGGAAGCACAAGCGGGTTTCAGGCAGGGTAGAGGAACTAGGGATCACATCTTTAATATGATAATAATTTTTGAAAAACTTCATGCCTGTTTCGTTGATTATAGCAAGGCATTTGATTGTGTCCAACATCAGAAACTGTGGACCAAAATGAGAAGTATGGGGTTTCCAGCGCATTTGGTTCATTTAATTGAAAATCTTTGTCAAGTACAACAAGCAGCCATCAGAGCAGCTGGTGAAACATCGGACTAGTTCGAGGTGCAAATGGGAGTGAGGCATGGATGCATTCTCTCACCATAGTTATTCAATATATACGCAGAAAATATAAGAAATGTCAAAAATGACCAGACTTGTGACAGTTATGATCCGCTCAAAATTGGTGGCAACCCTATTTCGGAACTTCGCTACGCAGATGACACAGTCCTCCTTTCGTTCACAATAAAGGTAATATAAAATTTAATATTGTCTGTCCAAAAGCACAGTGAAGATCAAAATCTGTTCTTGAATTGAAAGAAAACAAAAATTATGTCCACAGATAAAACTGGCTGTCAGCCAAAAATAACAATAAATGGTGAAGAAATTGAAAATGTCACAAACTTTGAATATCTAGGCTCTATAATAAATACCAATGGAGTCTGTTTGACAGAAATTAAAAGGAGGATGGCCCTAGCAATGTAAGATTAAACAGCCTATGGTTAAGCATTAGCGAGGAGATCAACATTAGAATTTTCAGCTGAAATGCTATAGAAAGATTGTCGGAATATCTTGGACGAAAAAGAGGAGAAATACTGACATCTTGAAAGATCTAAACATCAAGGAAGGTTGGCTAATAAACAGCATCCTGTCTCGGCAGCTGAAATATTTTGGTCATATCTAAGCGCCACGACGGATTGGAAAAAATTATAGCAGAAGGCTTGGTACCAGGAAAGAGGGGCAGGAATTGACCAATAGGAAGACGGGAAGAGGATATAAGTGACTCATTGAGTATGAAAAGTACATGAGGCGGGAGAGCTAGAGAGAGCCGAGTTTTTTTTTTTTTTTTTTTTTTCAGGCAGACCGTGATGACAGCGACGTTCTGCAAAGGACCTGCAACCATGATGATGATCTTCACCATTGCAAACCCAACCCCAAGGATTATAGGTTACTCCGTAACCATTATGTGGTGCTCCGATACCACTGCTAAACAGTTGATCGCGGTTTCCGGCATTTGTAACTGTTTGAGGCTCATCTCTGAGATGTTAACCACATAGAATGCAAATCTGGAGAGGTGAAATAAAAGGCGGCGGAGATGTAGCGTTATATACGAATAATCACAATACCCTAAACATATTTTTTTTAAATTAAGATATCTTTGAAGAATGTGACTCACGAGGGACCAACATCATGGCACACGGGTGTAACCTACAAGTGCTCCGTTCTACTTCTAACTCACGCCTGAGTCTGAAGAATCACAGCGCAGTGCACGAACTTCGTTGCACCGAAGAGGATCCTGAAATACTTTGGGTAGATGTCTAACTCCAAACTTTGCCCGGGCAGCGCCGTTAGGCTACTATTTTCGATTTCCAGCTGCTAGGGGATTTTTTTTTTTTTTTTACGTGCGCAAAAACAGACATGTGCGTCCGAACTTACTACTCACTCAGGGGCCAGGGGAAATTTACCAGAAGTCCACGTGGAAAAAATCCCAGCCTTCACCGGGTCTTGAACCCGGGACCTCCAGCACTCGAGACGGACACCATACTCGAGACCACTCAGCCCCCAGTTACTCACGAAGAGAAGTGAATACCCAAAATCAGAAGTGAAAAAAAAAATCTACATTCTTTGGTCATGTCATAAGGAGAAAACTAGAGTACATCGTGAAGGTGGGAAAACAGGAGGGCAAAAGTGTCAGAGGGAGACGGGGAGAGATGCTGGTGGACCATCTGACATCATGAAATAGAGAATCATCTGCGTCAGAACTGAATGAAAAGTACACGTAACAGAAATACGGTACGGACTATGGAAGACCATATTTGTCAGAAGTGACTGGAAGTACACCAAAAAGAAAACTGTGGATAGCCATGACTCATACGGCGTGGATTAACGAATGACAGCATCTTAGTTTATCCTACATTTTGTCAGACAACACACGCCAGTCAAATAAAAACCACAAGACAGCCAAGATATCAAAGATTCTACCCGATTTGTATCCGGTACTGAAGCTGTCATTCCGGCACATCAAAAACCCGTTACCGGCTCCGGTACCGGACGACGTGGCCTTAGATTACGTTTTCCGGTGCGCGTTTGAAGTGACAGCTGCCGGTAGACAGGCTGCGTCATTTGGCGGCTCCTGGCCCGCACAAAATAGGGCCGGCGATTAGAGAGGTCGGGGGGCTTGACAAGATAAACACCAGTACGACGACTAATATTATTTAGTCTGGTGAATCCTCCAACTGTTGTAATTGTGATGTGTTCCAAAAGATGATTCGAAAATGTTTCATTTGGCTGGTTTGTTTCAAGCGTGTCTTGTCTGTAGGCACTTTATCTGGTAATTAATTACAGGAGCTTAGTAATCATGACATGGTTGCTTGGGCATCCTGGGAGTACTTTTTTTTAATTTGCGTCTTAAAACCCCGCCCCCCCCCCCCCCCCCCACCCCCCCCCGCCCCCCCCCCCCCCCCCCCCCCCCCCCCCCCACAAGTATACTGCCTCAACTCTTTTGGTGGAGGTTTACAAAAGACGGGCCATATTTATGAACAGAAGAAAACTCGGGGAAAAAAGGGTACGAAAAAAAGCATAAAATATTTGTCAAGATTTACAAAACCAATTACAATGAACAAGTGGGACGTTGCGGTGATTAGCCTTCATCAACAAACAACAATAAAGACAAAAACACAACACACATACTCACACACAAATTAACTCTGAAACTACATTAAAATATTATGTACACGACTAGGACAAAATGGCACTGAACGACAGACTTATACTAAAGCATGTGGACTGTAAAAAAAATGGAGAGGAAAAGGGACAGAGCTAACCCGAATACGCCCAGGATGGTAAATGTAGCCGCCCAGGATGGTAAATGTAGCCGCCCAGGATGGTAAATGTAGACGCCCAGGATGGTAAATGTAGCCGCCCAGGATGGTAAATGTAGCCATTGGTTTCACGCCTCACCAGCAGCAGCAGCTTCTTTTGCGTTCGACTGTAAAAAGGCGGTTGACACCTTGTGTTATGGTGTACCAGCTAGGCTACGATATCGGCGCCTTTCGATTCAACACATCCTATTTCAGTGAAACCTTAATTAGTCGCCATTTTCGTAAACTTTTTATTTATCGCCCCCACCCCCTTTTTTTCTACCCTAATAGTAACCATGGAACCCTCAGAGCACAAGAACTTCATATTATAAGACTCAAATGGACTGGCGTTTTCAGGAAACGTATAACAACATCAACAAAATTACACTCAGAAACCACACAATGGAAGAAGAAATTAAGAAGAAGAAAAAAAAAACCCAGCGCTGTTTTCAGAAAATTATCCCCCTTGCTCCAGGGCACCCAAGGAGCCTTCGAACTCACAGAGCACCAGAACTTCATATTATAATGCTTATATGGACTGGTGTTTTCAGGGAACGTATAACAACAATTCCCCCCCCCCCCCCAAACAACCACCACCCAAAAAAATGTACACTCAGAAACCACACAATGGAAGCAAGGGGGAAAAAAGACCTAGCGCTGTTTTCATAAAATTATTTCCCTTGTTAACCACTCCTCTACTGCCCCCCCCCCCTTTTACACTCACACACACACACACACACACACACACACACACACACACACTCCGCCACGAATCGGGGAAAGGTTAGGGAAAGTAAACGTCGACAGAGAATAAATAAACAATGACTCCTTCAGCAGGGATTTAAAAGAAAACGCTTTCTGGATGAATGAAACCTCTGCAGTTAGGTTATTTTGTCCCCCCTCGCCTGCACTTTTCCCCCTCACCGTTTATGTGGCAGAGCCGATGCTGCCATGTATTATTTTACTACAGGTAGCTGTTACTACCTGCTCCCGTGCTCCACCTGAGGCATTCAGTGGAAGTTAGAAAAGGATCGAACTCCCGCTCGTAGACAGGCATACCGCCTTACTACCAAGAACCACCTGAGACAATTTATATGTTCTCTTACAAAGCATTAATTTGTACAACGTTTACAACTGATCACCAGAAAGTAGATTTAATTCCGCCGGTATTGTTTTTACAGGCAAAATTTTCTGGCCCAAAAGATGTGAAGTGAGCAAACGCATTGAGTAATGATAAGTTTTTATAAGGAGTAGAAAATTAAAGGGAAGAGAAAAAGTTGGTAAGAAACAACAATTAGTTTATGTTAGCTTTACAAAATCGATCACAATAATAATGATAATAGACGCGCTTATAACAATTATGAGAAATCTCATGAGGATATTATTTAAGCCACAAGTCGGGATGATTATTTTATGTGCGGCTGACAAGATCCGGAATACCAGACAATGTGATTCGGACCCCCACAGACAGTAGAACAAACATTCACGGCAGACATAACGTCTCCAACTAAGGAGTTAATTATACATAAACTTGATGTTTGCAGTTATCTACTGACCATACATAACCAGTAAATTTTCGTAGCAGCTTTTCCAGAGACAGAATGAACATGGAAACTCCAATTACTTTGAAAATTGGGTAAACCTAATCTGGAATTTATGTTGTAAAATATGGATCAACAATTTTCAAGGATGCCCGTATTGTTAGCAACCGTGCCCAGCAACAGGAAGGCTATATAACGGTCGACAACAACTTTCCTGGGACAGTCGACTCCAATCTTAGCGAGTGCTCGGACCCTGTAGGTGACCAGCCAATGGTTGCTGAGATGTTTCTAACTATATGTGAAGTCCTGCATAGAAAAGGGACGATTTATATTCATATATAATATTTCTTGTATACTATATGATGTCATCGCATACAAACCACAAAACATAGATGTTTATATATATGTTTAAGCCGAAGTAGTATGTAAGGTAGAGTTACTGGAGCACGGGGCAGGCTGCAGCAGATGAAAATAAAGCGAAGTTACCGATTTTTTGATTATTTAAATTGTGCGTATTAATAGTGAAATTCTACTATCCAAGAAAGCAGAGTCAGTAAGTAATACTGATGACATTTTATGATGAGTGATGAATTAACAATTAAAACCAAAACGATCACTTCAGATGTTGAGAGACGTGTCGTTGAGAGAGAGAGAGAGAGAGAGAGAGAGAGAGAGAGAGAGAGAGAGAGAGAGAGAGAGAGAGAGAGAGAGAGAGCGAGAGAGAGAGAGAGAGAGAGAGAGAGAGAGAGAGAGAGAGAGAGAGAGAGAGAGAGAGAGAGAGAGTCAGTTCCTGAGAGTCAAGCAAGATAGGAGGACAAAGAGAATCTTATGGAATTCTCCATCTTCTTAGCATTTCTTCAGCTGTCAATTCCAGTGAAAGGTTCTAGTTATATTGTCTAGTTCCAGAAAGGGAGCCGCCGTGGTCTAGTGGCTAGACGTTTGCCTGTGGGTTGGGAGGTCGTGAATTCGGTTCCTTTTTGTTTTCAAAAATGACATTGGCTCCCAGGTTGACCCAACCTTCAGTGGGTACCAGGCAGAGTCCTGGGAAGTAAAGGTGGCCGGTGTGATGCTGACCACATAACCCACCAAGTGCCATTTGGTCTATAAAATACAGGTCTAGCCTTAGAGACCCAATACGCCTCAAAGTAAAGAGATCATTTACTTTACTTGTTCCAGAAACTGAGTTCTGCGTGCAGATCTATTTTACTGGTCAGGCTTATTTGTGTGCAGACTATTGGTGCCTTGCCTCTCACGCAGACGCGCTCGGATATTAAAGAAAACACCTCTAATTAGTCGACTTTCACTACATGCTTCTTATAGATAAGGGAACAGTGATGCTATTTGTCTGCCCCCAAAATTGGGCACCGAAACCCCCACAGGGAAAGTTGAAGTCTATGTCCGGGGCCAATCTTGGGGGCACCGAAACCCCCACAGGGAAAGTTGAAGTCTATGTCCGGGGCCAATCTTGGGGGCACCGAAACCCCCACAGGGAAAGTTGAAGTCTATGTCCGGGGCCAATCTTCTAATTGCTGTCCACATCCTTCTCGCCTGCCCTGCCCTGCCCTTAACCAATGTGGTATCCACACAAATGTAACTGTGTCCTGCTTAATGCCGCCGATATATATATATATATTTCACTCTTAATAAGCTTGTGCTGTTGTTGTTTGAGTTCACCAGCTGAAAGCCCAGGCAGAAAGACCTGGTTGTTAGTCCATTTCTAGACTTTGGCTTTGTACCAGGACCTGATTTGTTGCGTGTGCATCAGAATTACAGATCTTGCTTGTTTGTTTGTAAACTGTTTGCTTACCTACCTCTCTGGCAGATACACTCTGACTTTGACGGAAGCCCCACTTAGTCGACTTTTATGACATGCTTGTTGGGGAGGCAGTGGGTTTATTCTTGTTTTCCCCCACAATAGGGCCCCGGAACTCACATAGAGAGTACGCTTTTATTAGGTGCACTTTTGTAATGTAAGCATGTCTTAGCTTTTATTAGGTGCACTTTTGTAATGTAAGTATGTCTTAGCAAAATGTGTGTCGTCGATTTAACACTATTTTCTAACAAGCCATCGAGCTCAAATGTTACAAACATAAGCTTTATGAATGACAAAGCAACACTTTGCAAAAATAATTAGAAAATATAATATTTCTTTAAAATCAATAATCTGTAGTTTTACAAATATGGTATGTTTACATAGTATAATATACTGTCAATGAAATGTATCCACGAGTTCGTGGCGTTATGGGAGTTCGAATTTGGCTAGTGTAATTCGTAACTGCACAGATGTACAGGAGCACAAATAAAAAATATATATACGGTGTAATTATATGTATACTATGTAGTTAGTTATATGTGTATTCATTAATATCAAGGGCGTCCCACGCTTTTATTAGTACTGATATAAGTGTGTGTGTGTATGTGTATTCAGGGCATGCGGAATTACATCCTATACTTCAGCGAATGTCTATGCCAAAATCTGTCATGTGTGTTGTATATGAGATTGCATGTCAGTTTGTACATCCACCTACCCACTCACCTATTTATCCGTCTGTCTGTCTGGCCCCCCTATGTTCGAGACACTACTAATACCAAGAGTTGACCCCGCCTACCTGTGTGGTGACCTTCTGGGAATTCTCCTGCAGGTTCATGATCGCTTCAGAGATCTTCACGTCCAACGGATCCACCACCGACTCGATGTTAAAGGGGCCTTCTAGTCGTCCAGCCAGCATGTTCAGGGCATCTGTGGGGGACACAAAAGGCGGCAACATGCAGAGGATATACTTTTCACGTTATTTGAATAAACAAAACAAACAAAAAAAAAATAATAAACACCACATAGTGAAACATCGAGAGGATCGACTTTGCCCTTAACCTGCTTTGACAGGGGTAAGGGGAGGTCGTCACGTTCGACCAGCATTCCCGAAGGGGGAGCTTTAGGTTATAACTGTGACTAGATTATCTGCGCCATACAAAATGGCTAAGCACCGCTCGCCATCAAGTAGCCCCGAAAAAGACCCTTGCAGTGTTGATGCGATCAAATGAGACAACACCAAATACTGCCCCTCCCCCCTCCCCGACGAAGTCGTCTACCGGGGAGCCAGTGAGCGACCGGTCGCCCACGGGTCTTTGTTGCCTTGGCTGTTCATCTTCATCCCATACCGCCGGGTTTCTCCGCAGAACAGCTAGCTGTCGACAGCGTCCTGAAATGAACTCCGTATTTCCAGTTTCGATCGCAGATAAAACCTTAACTGGTGAGCTAAACGACGCGCCAGGATAACGAACTTACGACCTTCCACAGGCCTGAAATGAACTCCGTATTTCCAGTTTCGATCGCAGATAAAACCTTAACTGGTGAGCTAAACGACGCGCCAGGATAACGAACTTACGACCTTCCACAGGCCGTGGCAAACAGCATTGCCACGCTGCCACGAAGAACACACTCTCCCCCCGCCGCACCCAAAGCCAACCAAGCAAACACAATCAAATTCAAACTACAGGTAGTACTATGGAGGGCGTGTGAACGGACACTAATTTAATGTCACCCTTCCTTCCTTGTGTCAACTCCAGGCTAGGCTGCTAGCTGAAGGCCTGACCACACTGAGTTTGCAAACATCTCAATCTGGATGAGAAGCCAACATGACGAATCCAAGACATCCCCCAGTTAGACACCAAAGAAGTTATAACTGGGGCACCCGATGATACTACACGAGCCCGCTATGACTTGCATTCAAGTGTGCCGGTAATGAAGAATCAATGATTTGTTCTTTCTTCATATTTGTTGTAGGGCAAATTTTCATGTATGCAAGTCTTAAAGTCCATGCCGTGTGGCGTTTGTAGTCTCCTGTGTTTTCAATCAACTCTGACACAGATGATCTTCAATGCCTTTAGGTCAAACTGTCCAACATCTGTTCTCTCAGTCTCCCTCTGCCTGTCCTCCAACTTTCAGAACGTACTCCAGTTTTCTCCTACTCATCACATGACCAAAGAATGTAGATTGTCTCTTTCTGATGTGAACAATCAGTTCTCTTCATGGGTCAGTTTCTTTCAAGACAGATTCATTACTATTTTTATCTGTTCAGGGTATTCTCATTCGTCTACAAAACCACATCTCCGCAGCTTCCAAAAAAGTTTGCACTAATTTTGAGTCAAGTTTACAGCTGTATATTTCTTTTCCCCACTGACCGGCCAGTCCCCCACGTTCACGTGGTGTTTACGTGTATGAGTTTAGAGCTGTGTATGAGTTTACAGCTGTATATTTCTTTTCCCAACTGACCGGCCAGTCCCCTTTCACGTGGTATTTACGTGTATCTTCTTCTTCGCATTCACCAGCTGTACACTCTGGTGGAAAGTTCTGGTTGCTCGTCCACTACTGAACTGCAGTCCTGCTCCAGAACCTGAGTGTTGCGTGTGCATCAGTTTTACAGATCTCATTCTCTTGAATACAGACTGTTGGTTCCTTCGGCAGGTGAACTCCGACTTCAAAGATAGCTTCCCAATTAGTCGACTCTTACGACATGCTTTTGGGGAGGCAGTGGGTCCATTCTTGTTTTCCCCACAATGGGGACCCGGAACCCACACACTTCAATATCAAAAGGCTGTTTCGACGAAAGGTCGCGATATTTAGTAACCAGGACAGAATTCATCATCATCGTGTGCGGCATTCATAAGTGTTATTATGATTCTAAATCTCGCACCATCACTTGCGTATCTGCCTTAATTGTTACACAACAAAGTCATCTGAATGTGTTTGCATTTCTAATCCTTTTTCCCCACAACTCAGCCAGCTGCAACTAGGTTTTCAAGTATACAGAATACATGCTACTACAAGCTTAGACCCCCCTCCCCTCCCCCCTCCCCCACCACAAAAAATGCTGACTTCTTAAGCTAACGTTTGTTTGCCATGCATCTGATCCTCTTCCTTCCTTCTTTTTCTTCTTCTTCAGCAACAAACTTTTGCTAGGCCTCTGAACCTCTTCTTCAGCAAACTTTTGCTAGGCATCTGAACATCTTCTTCAGCAAACTTTTGCTAGGCATCTGAACATCTTCTTCAGCAAACTTTTGCTAGGCATCTGAACATCTTCTTCAGCAAACATTTGCTAGGCATCTGAACATCTTCTTCAGTAAACTTTTGCTAGGCATCTGAACATCTTCTTCAGTAAACTTTTGCTAGGCATCTGAACATCTTCTTCAGCAAACTTTTGCTAGGCATCTGAACATCTTCTTCAGCAAACTTTTGCTAGGCATCTGAACATCTTCTTCTTCTTTTTTCTCTAAAGACTAATTCAGCGGGCGGTGAGTGGAGGTTCTGGAAGATATTCAACATCTAAGAAGGAGACATAGGCTGACTTTTTATCAGGTGGCAACTTGTAATATTCGCATCTCGACTCTTCGTTTGCAACTGGACAAGGAAGCGGGCTGATTTCGGGTGTATAACCAGATGTGAATATCTCACTCTGAAGAGGTACAAAGAAAGACAGTCACACACACACACACACACACACAGAGAGAGAGAGAGAGAGAGAGAGAGAGAGAGAGAGAGAGAGAGAGAGAGAGAGAGAGAGAGAGAGAGTATACCACACACTTAACTATTAATTTTAAAGTCACCAACAGAAAGATTATACCAAACATTTAACTATTAATTTCAAAGTCATTAACAGAAAGATTATCCCACACATTTAACTATTTATTTTAAAGTCACCATGGTCTGGGACGATCAAACACAGCTGGTCGACATTTTCCAAACCTGAATCTCCATTCACAATCGCACGACTGTTGGAAATAACAAAGAGAATGCCTTGCTGCTGTTGTTTCAGTCAAAGTATTCAAACAGACAATCTACCAAGAGGGTAGAAAAACATCTGCTATTCTGGACAGCATCTGTTTGCACAAAGCAAACATTACACACATGCCGTCTAAAGTCGTACAGGCAGATCGCAGATGTGATGTAATCACAGGAGCTAGGAGCAAGAAATGGAGAAGAGCAGATGCTCCATGGTCCCACTGTGGGGGGGGGGGGGGGGGGGTCAAGAACAGGCCCACTGCCTCGCCAATAAGCATGTCGTAAGAGTCGACTAACCGCAACACTTAGGTTCTGGTAGAAGACTAGAGTCCAGGGGTGGACTTACAAACAGAACCTCCCGCCGGAGTATACAGCCGGGGAACGCGAAGAAAAAGACGAGAACGACAGAGAAAGCAACGAACACAAAATGATAGACACAGACACAGAGAGAGAGATGGTAAAAGAGAGAAAGTGAGCCCTCTGTGTCGGTTCCGGGGCCCTACTATGGGAAAAACAAGAATAGACCCACTGCCTACCCAAAAGCATGTCGTAAGAGTCGACTAATTGGGAGCTTCCTTCGAAGTCGGAGTGCATCTGCCTGAGAGGCAAGGAACCAACAGTCTGCATACAGATATGTCAAACAGATGCACACGCAACACTCAGGTTCTGGAACAGGACTGCAGTTCAGAAGTAGACGAACAACCAGAACTTTCCGCAGGAGTTCACAGCCGGTGAACGTGATGATGATGATGATGATTATGATGATGATGATGATGATGATGATGATAATGAAGAAGAAGAAGAAGAAGAAGAAGAAGAAGAAGAAGAAGAAGAAGAAGAAGAAGAAGAAGAAGAAAGAAGAAGAAGAAGAAGAAAGAAGAAGAAGAAGAAGAAGAAGAAAGTGAGCCATGAAACCAGACATGCATTTTCTTTAATTAAGCCTCGGCCAAACTAGGACGGTCTAAACTCTGGAGCAAGCAGTTCGGCATTTTCGTGACCTCATTTTTAAAAATGGGTCAACTAGTCAAGAGGAGGCGCGACTACTTCAAATTAACCGCCCTGCAAGTGTTGCCCTGTCTGGGGGTGTGGGCGAGCCGAAGAAAGAGGGTTTGCCCCCGGCCCGACGGGACCCGATACACGAGTAAACAGTTCCGGAAGTGAAAGTCACGAAACTGGGTCAACTATAAAGAAGCTAGGATGGAAGCATACAGTCAATGAATGGAGGAGAGGAATTAGTGAGGCTGCCGCGTTAAGCGGTTCGTGGCACTGCTCTTTCACACACATTTACTCATCCCCTAAACCCCCCGCTTTTCGCAATCAGATTGTCAGACTGAAGCCTGAAAGACTGCAACCAATGACTCAAAAAACCAAACATGAGCACATTTCAGACATAATACACTTTGTTCGGTTCTATCCCAATATCTCATACCGAACAGACAGTCGAATATTTTAGGGGGTGGTAGATAGGCTGCATGCAGTCGTGGGACCTAGGCTGCACTCTCTCGCGCGACGCAGGTGGGCGGGGGTTTGGCCCAGTTCTAAATGTTTTTGGGGTAGTTAAAAGCATTAGAAAGCCGGAAACTCGACCAGCGTCATAATGTATTGGAATACCTTACGGTCAGTTACTAAATAACACATAGCCCTATGGTCTGGCGTCAGATCTAGGTAACAATTCGTTATTAAAGAACCCTTGTTCACACTTTAGTGCGTACTGGGCGTATAGTGCTAAACCTATCGGTGGGTGATGCCGTCAACATCAGGCACCGCGCCTTTACTTCTCATGACTTTACCTCGTACCCATTTAGGCCTTGGTCGACCTGGAAGCCAAGGTCCCTTTTCGCTTCTTTATTCCTTAGCCATTTATACTCCCCCTCCCTCCCCTCAGCCGTTTTTCTTCGAGAGTAAAGGGAATCACACCGACCGCATTTGATCACACTATTTTTCTTACCCATTTCTCTACTGTTGTTCTTTTAAACAATGCTATTTTGAGTAATCATCTGAAAGAGACCTACTAAAGAATTATATCAATGAACTGGTAGATTTGTGAAGAAGAAAAAACATGTCTTTACAGCCTATCATACTTTCTTTTTTTGCCGCCAGCTCTGTGTTCATTATATGCTTCTCAGTTCTGTTTGTCCCCCCGTGTGGGTTCACCAACTGTACACTCTGGCGTAAAGTTCTGGTTGTTCGTCCAATTCTAGACTGCAGTCCTGCTCCAGAACCTGAGTGTTGCGTGTGCGTCAGTTTTACAGATCTGATTCAATTGAATGCAGACTGCTGGTTCCTTGCCTCTCAGGCAGATGCACTCCGACTTCAAAGGAAGCTCCCCAGTTAGTCGACTCTTACGACATGCTTTTGGGGAGGCAGTGGGTCTATTCTTGTTTTCTCTACAATAGGGCCCCGGAACCCACACGGGGGTGCTCTTTTTCGATTTCCAACTGCCAAGAGATTTTTTTTTTAAAGTGCGCAACCACGCACACGGGCGTCCAGTATAACTACCCAGAGACCAGGGGAAATTACTCAAAGTCCATGTGGAAAAAATCACAGCATTCATCGGGGTTTTAACACGGGACCTCCAGCACTCGATGCGGAACCCATACCTCAGTTCTACAGTGGACAGACATGTAGCAAAAACTGCCAACTGTATTGTACTAATGATATTTCTATGCGGGGGTTTAGGCCTCTGGCCCATGACGATCCCCATTTTCAACAATTCAGACCCCTGTGTAACCATAGCCGAACAGCCCATCCCTGCCGTAGGTAAATGTCCACAAGCCCAAAAACCCAGGTATTCTGTAACCGACCCACCGCATCTCTCCAACTTAAAAGCAAATCCCCGGTTCCCTCAAAATACCACCCCCGCACGTCCCTTAGACACAAGACCCTCAACATCACTCAACCCAGTGCACACAAAAAGAAAGAGAGAAAAAGCGCCAAATTACTAAAGCTCAACGGAAAGCCATTACACAAAGCGCTTACAGTGTAATATTTACACTACGGGAAGCCGTTACACTGAATGGGTTACCCCCTGCATTGATCGCCAAGCAGGCTGCTCTATTTTTATGTCTCCGAAGCTAGCGTCTTCATTCAATCACCGTGTCCGCTTAACAACTCCTTTCAGCCAGTCTTTCATTGGAATATTAATTCCCCTCCCCAGTTTACCTTTTATCCAGTTCTCCACCGCGGCGCGTTTCATTTCACGGGAGAAAGTCCCTTTCAATCGCGTAAATTACAGGGGACAACTGCAGCCTCATTGACTCATACAGAGGGAGATGCAGTGTATTTTTGATACATTAAAAAAAAAAAAAAACGCTAGCTAATTCTGCAGCCGACCAAATATTTCTATAGAACCAAAAATACCGGCACAAACCTCCGCGACACTGCATCTGCTAAGTCTGGTTATTATTTACAAGCAATGTTGGGCCCGCCAGCGTGGGAAAGGCTTTTACTGTTCGGCAAATACTGCAGCCTAACAACTGTGTAGATGAATACACAATAGCCGCGAACTGGCTCATGCAAAAATCCGCACTGGAAAAGGAATGCCCGAGAGGAAACATATGGCTCGGTTACAAGATGATGTATGCATTAACATACATAAGAAAACTATACAGGGGATCGGAGGGAAATCTCCCAAAACTGTACAATCAACCACATCTACGTATACAACAGAGAAGGAAATGTATGCAAGGCAAGGGGAAATCTCAAACTTTCTATATGACAATACATTTATATGTTCTAGTGTTCTGCGGTCTTTTCATACATTCGGGAAATATGAGGAGTGTTTCGGCGACCAGGGGACGGTTACGAGAGAAACCAATATAAATGTACAGAGAGCTCTATGTTTATTAAACACAAAGTAATATTATTATAATTTTTACTCCTTCTGAAAAATCTTATATATGTGTCACGGGTAGGTAACATACTTTGGATCTTTTCTCCAGGCAATACCGGCGTGGTGGGTTATGAACAGGCAGACAGATTGCCTGGGTCTGCAGCACTGGGTGGTGAACTGATTCACGACAAGGCAGATGTGGTCAAAGCCCTCTGGGAACGAGCAACGGAATCAGTACAGAAAGAAGATTATTATAGCCTGGAGAGAATGAGCCACCTGGGTGTAACCAGAGCGTCTGGCCGGCTGACTACACTCAGAGGAAAGGCAAGACGGACATTTAACCAGATTGTGACCGGTACCATCAGTCTTGGAACTCTGCGCTGGCTGCTGAAGATGAGGACGGAGCATGCATGGGAATGCCCCGAGGGCTTTGATGCCAATTCTTGACTCAACTCAACTCAACTCAACTCTGATAAATGTGGCTTGGGCGTTGTTTCTTACAAACGAAAAGCTGCAGCAGCCTCCATTAGATTTTTCTTTTAAGAACACCGACATATCAAACATATACAATAGAAGCACATGGGTTAAGTGGAGCGGCTGGCCGAACGGTTAGAACGATGAGCTCTCATGCGGGAGCTACGGAATCGAATCATCGGTAAGAATGGGGATTTTTCATGTCGGGGGCAAAATAAATTCCTTACCTGCACAGTCGTGGCGACAGCACTACACAACTCATGCGACCTTAAATCATTTGCCCCCCCCCCCTACACCGCAAAAGTGGTATATAAAGGCAGTAATTGGCAGGGTTTTTTTTTGGGGGGGGGGGGACACGAGTGATAACGGACAATTTCCTAAAATTGTGTAATCAACTAAAGATAGAATAAAATAGAAGAGGACATATACCTAAAGGAATACGGAATCTCCCTAATATTATAAAATTTAACTACAACTCAACTACAGAAAAAATTTCGTAAGATGTGGTTTATCACACACCGGCGACTGCTGAGAATGGCCGAAGCTTCAACAATTAAAACCAACAACCCCCTCCTCTATATGCAAAAGGAATTTATAGTAAATCTAAACACCGCCTTCTCTAGAATAGTCAGCCGTGATCTAGAGAGGGCGGTGTCTGAAGTTACCTGGTAAGTCACGTGACAACGGTGAACTTCAGGCGGCCAAAACACACCGCATGCATCGAAAAAGACTGCATTTCAGTTGGATTTATTCAGTTTTTGGGCGTGTTTCATTTTATGTTGATGTAACTCTGTAGTCACGCACCTGTTGAGACACGGCGAAATATGCTTGGCAATACATAGTGCAATGCATTGCTTGTGTCCGCATTAATTAAATTCATTGCGGGGAAAACATTGTTTCGAAGACTATTACATGTCCGTCTCTGCCTGTAATTATAACTTTCTGGGTGTATGCAGGGGGGAAAAACACGCATATGATTAAACGTGTCAAATAACAAGAGAAAGAATCACCAACAACGAGTAATTTAGTGTCCAAATATGAATTTGATGACTGACAGACGCCGTTTTGTCTTGATGAAATCGCCATTTCTTGTTTGATGCTGGACAAGGCACAATAGAGACCACCACTCTCCGCATTAAGCTGGCAACGTAATTTTGTTTATCATGACAAAGCATAAAATCCGGATGATTACCTGTACAAAGAACTCAAGTTTCAAAACTGCTTGTCGTCCCCTTCGAAACTTCCTCACGCCCCCAGGAGGCCCGAGGATCAATAAATCTAACATCCCATGCATTATGGCTGGAAAATGGCATCTCGCTTGCTTTATTCTATAATAAACAAACACGCAGTGCATTGATCGGCACTCATAGAAAGAAGGACACACCAGACAACATAAAAATCGAAAGCTACAGTTACCGTACCAGGAATCGAAACTGTCACCTCCGAATTGCATGTGCGCCTTGTTATGAAAACAAGTTCTATGGGTGCCGATCAGTACACTGTCCGTTTGTTTATTACATATACTATATTACTATAGCCTCAATGATTGCACATCTGTTTATTTATTGCTTTATTTCAGCATCATATACCCGAAACTTCATTACCGTAAAAAGACCCCCTTACTTTGACCTCAGTTCTAGATCTACCGCGCCCAGAATTCTCCTGCAGGAAACATTCTAAGCCGGACGGGGGTCCGGACGGTAACGGCAAGCTCCCACATACCAGCCGGGATACCGCCAGTGCTCTGGGGGAAGACACTGAAAACAGATCAGGAGTTGACACGTATGTAATGCGTTGTCAGACACGCGTGAAATCTACATTGCTGGCGTTCTAGCCGAGACTGGGCCGAGGGAGGATAGAACGCTAGGGGGAGCTACCGGCAGACGGTAAATAGATTGTATGCGAGAAAGAAGGCTGGAGGAACAAGGCAGCAGAAAGTGAATGTTTAAAGTACACCTGTGAAAACTGGGGGTCAGGGCAAGATACGACTGTAAGGATTTGTACCATTAGGGACTTAGGTAGGAGAGGCCGTGTTAGCGTAGTCGATAGGAGACTAGCTTTCAAATCCAGCTGCGACTCGTTTGTAGCCCACGACCGGTGTTCGAAACCGGGTGGTCCCTGGGGTTTACCCAGCCTCTAGGAAATGGGTACCAGAGTTGATGCTCTGGGGTAAATTTAGGAACGTCGCTGTGGCTACGGAATTACGTGCTGACGGCGACTTAGGTGGACAATTTCTTATCAGATGTCCGTAAAGGTGGCAGTGAACTTATGGTTTATAAACGCGTGTAATGACGCTGGTTCACATCTTCCGATTTTACATTTATCTTCAGGTAAGAAAGAGCGGAGGAGAAAGGTTTTCTCCACAGCAGTTCCATTCGGACAGGCTCTGAGTGGCTATGAGCACCACATCATTAGAAACGGCAGGTGATCTAAGTATAGCCTGTAACGCGTTCTGAAAGGAATGGACTCGCTAACTTGACTACAAGTGGCAAGACTGACGGGAAAAGGAGCAAGAGGAAGGCAAAGAGATAAATACTTGGGACAGGGCTGCGAGTGATGGGTTTTTACCACGAGATCTGGGTTTTTATTTGACGCCTTGGGTTCAAATGTGAAAATCTGTATATCTTTATATATAAAAGTGGGTAAATGTTTCGTTTTGTAACTATAAAATTTGTACTTTTTAACAATCTTGTTTTTGCCTATGTATTGCTTGGGTTTTTGCTTAGGAAGCCTAACCTTAAGGATCGGTCGAGACAACAACAGTGACCTGATCCGCTTTTCTGGCAATGGTGTGATGGTCACATTAAAAGCAAAGACAGATAAGAACATAAATAAGCAACTAAACCTAGTCAAACAGAGACCCACATATGTAACCACAGATATATAAAGCTTCCAAACAAAACATGCCGCGGTAAAACAAACACAGACGGCCTCTCAACACATTTCTAAAGCACCGTCTGAACATCTAGCTCCACTAGCAGGGCTTCCGAAGTTGGTACTGTTTGACAATTGCCGAGCAAAACTACTTTTGGGACCAGACCCGATATTTTGATTTCTTCCTGCTTAACTTAACAATATTAAGATTTTTTTCAAATCTATCTTCTTCTTTGAACACTTTAACAATACAAACAGAGATAAGATCAAAGTTATTGCTCCGGGACATTAACTGCACAAACTCAAAGCCGCCACAGCAGCTTTGTTAGAAATTGAACGCAAGGAAATAATGGCACAGAAATGAATTATCGAACAAGGAATGACAATTCTGATCAAATATAAGGTTAGCCAGTTACTGATATCCCTGTTTTTAACGACGTTTTAACGGTTGTGGTACTGCTATTCACACAATTTATTTTAGCCAGTCCTGCGTGCAACAACATCCCCCTCCCGACTAACCAGGGCTGCTAATGCTGGATTTTTCCACCAGATCTGGATTTTTATTTGAAGCATTGGGGAAATCTGGCTTTTTTTTAAATATATCCTTATATAAAAGTGGTAAATGTTTCGTTTCGTAACTATTAATTTTGTACATTTTGACAATCTGGGTTTTTTTTTCTTTGTCCATGTATTGCTTGGGTTTTTGTTTAGCGCAGCTGGGTTTTTCAAAAAAAATCACATTGGCAGCCCTGCTACTAAGCACAAGCTAACGCTGAGGAATGCCTGGGCCGCTAGGAGTGCATGAAGCGTCCAACTCCAGCAGTGATCTGCTGTGTCTGCCTGCAGTGTTGGCAAGTTGACGCTGAATTCGAGCACTGCACTCCAGGTGTGTGTGTGTTTGTTGTTTATTTACAACGCGGGAAATGCAACAACTGTGCTGGAACATACCTACAGGTAACCAGTAGAAACTAAAGTTGAGGGAATTGAAGAGCAATGTTTTGTTTAATTAACATATTTTATTTTATCTCCATCACCACAATCCCGCCCCTCCCCCTTCCTCACTTTTTGTTGAATGTTTTTTCTTGTTAGCGTGCTTTTGTAAACTCCAGCGGATTGTTCGCCTACTCACGGGCTTTGGTCTTGATCCAGAACTTAAGTTTTACAAATACAGCTTTTCTTCATGCAGACTTGTGGTTTCTTGTCTCACAGGCAGATGTATTCTGCCTGCTGACTGCGTGACAAAAAGCATTATAACCGTAGCTCCGGCGACGATCCCCACAGTTCTATAAAAAGTGCACTTGTAAACCGAAGGACACCAACGTGAAATGAACACCCGACCTTCATTCAGAGGGCGAGGCAAACGGCATGACCACTTTGCCACACAGATAACCGATCCCACGCTGTATGACTGTCCAGCATCTTTTCTCTATCGTTTTCTTCTTCCGCAGAAAAGTTCTAAGTTCTGACTACTCGTCCACTTCTGGACTTCACACTTGTTCCATAACTTCAGTTTTGCGTGCACATCCGTCTTGCACATTAGGCTTATTTGTGTGCAGGCTGTTAGTTCTTCGTCTCTCAGGCAGATAAACTCCGACTTATAATTATCCGATGCGACTATCAAAACGATATATATCTGTCACGTCCCTTCTAAATCTAAAATTCCACGGAATTCCAAAGTACAACGGACTGGAATTTTACAGTACCCATTCATGCAGTCCATACACTACAGTTGTCCCAGGTATGATTGCCACTGTAAGAAAATACCTATGGCGTTTCAGCTCACACACTTTGAGGCTGTTGCACTGAGAGGACACAGCACAAAGAAGGTGCCGTTCTATCAGCATTCTCTTGACTCCCTACATCTGAAACACGGAGGCTTTGGAATGTGACAAATTTATGACCGGTGTCCAAAGTCTTACAGATAAACAGCTACCGCCCGCCGCTAGCGGTGAGGACACACTGCTCCCCAGTCACCAAGACAGCCAATTGTTGCAATACCTGTTCAAGGGGTAATGTTTTCACATACATGTCACAGGGGGGTACTTCACCAAAACTCTCTGAGATCTTTCAGTTGGAAGCATGGAGGGTTCCTGTTATTTGTAATTATCTCATCTCAACGACCAGTGACCCTCGAAGGTGGGGGACGTGGGGAGTGTCAAGTTAGATGTATCAGCTGTCAAGAGTTCTCAACGAATCCCTGCCCTCTGTAACACGGGACCAGTGCCGATATCACCTGATTTCATCCTGTAGACATACGGTGCCATATCCATATATATATATATATATATATATATATATATATATATATATATATATATATATATATATATATATATATATATATATATATATATATATATATATATCTTCACACACACACACACACATACACACACACACACACACACAGTGGAACCTGGCTTAACGAGCATAATTCGTTCCAGAATCATACTCGTTAAGCGAAACATTCGTTATGTGAAACAATTTTTCTCATATAAATTAATGTAAAATATGATAATGCGTTCCATGTCGAAAAAAATACTTACAGAATGTTATGTATAACGTTTATTCAAAGACAATTACATACATTTTTTAAGGAGAGTGAATCATCTTCATCTTTTCTTCCACCGCGGAACGAACCCACATGGAATGCGAATTCGATTTGCAGAAGAAAAAAAAAATCTAAATAATTATGATACATACATAATTTTTTTTTTTTTTACTAGAAAGATGTCCAGAGACATTTGTTTTTGCCGACGCTTCAAAATTTGGCGAAAATGCGACACAGCATTATCATTAAATAAATTTGCAGCGCGCATAGCCACTTCTCTATTAGAGTGATGCTTCTCAATGTGAGTGAGATGCAACAGTTTCCCATGTTTTTAGCATTTCTCTTATTTCGCCAAAAGACTTGCTTTTCTGTTACCTCCTCCTCCTCTGGCAAACTTTCCTCAAAAACTTCTTGCTGTGAAACACAATACAACTAAATAAGCTCTTGGGTGGTCAGCTCTTAGCTGTGCTTTTCCACAAGCTCTTCGATATCACTGTTATCCACATCCAATCCCATGATAGTGACCAAAGACACAATCTCGTTGACTACAGGTTCCAATGGTACTGTGTCGAACCTCTCCAAGTCACAAATCGACAACGCTCTCCGGCCAAAGCTTCTTCCAAGCAGAAGTTCGGGTTCTCCTGGTAACCCCTTCCCACGCTTTGTCGATCATCTTGAGGCAGGCAACGATGTGGAAGTGATTTTTCCAAAACTCTTTGAGAGTGAGGTTGGTCCCTTCAGTCACCTGAAACCCTGAGAAACAGTGCTCGAAGAGTTCTTTAGTGTAGCGCTTCCTAAAATTATAACTTGCTGGTCCATGGGCTGGAGTAACGGAGTTGTGTTGGAAGGCAGAAATTGGATCTTCATGAACTTAAATTCTGCAGGAAGGTCATCTTGTAGGCCTGGAGGATTCATGCACATTTAACACAATATTACACAAGTTTGAGAAAATGTGTGATCACAAGCGACACTACGATGCTACTGGATCGAATGCTAAACACAAACTGATATAACATGCGCATAATCCGAGACTTCCCCTCTCCTCGTCACTCGTTATGCAAAACGTCGCTCGGTAAGCAAGTCATTCTTTTAAAATTCGTTTTGTTCGTTATGCGAATTACTCGTTATGAGAGGTGCTCCTTAAGCGAGGTTCTACTGTATTTATTTTTTACAGACAACTCAGCACTTGATATGGTCAACTTCACATTGGTCGCCTTGACTTCTCATGACACTTTCTGGCACAGAGCAGATCCGATAAGAAGAACTCACTAGGGATACAAGGTGTTGATACATATGACAGGAGAACGCGCGTTATGGAGAGGGATGGTTCCTGACGCTAGCTGACATGGTGCTTGGTGATGATGATGATGATGTTAGTGGTGATAATGAGTATGATTCTGGTATTGCTGATAAGGAAAGATATGGCGAGTAAACTAAAATCGGCTCAAGCGGTAATATTACACGTTAAAGATAAGAGCAAAAAGACACTAGACAATCATGCAACAGCTTTTAATTAATCTTTTATATTTTATAATTAGTCTTTTAGTCAGTCTTTCTTCTTGAGCCTAAGCCTACGCATAGAGCAAAGATCATAGCTCTCCATGTCTGGCGGTTCGTTGCCACCTGACTTAGCTCTTGGATATTTATTAGGCCTATAGAGCCTGCCCTGATGATGTTTCTACTCAGAGTGGTCTTCACCGTTTTCTTTTCCCTTCCGGTGTCCATATGTTTGTTATTACTTCCCGTCCTTTTTAGGATGAAAATTTTTTCGCAATTTGAAGCCCTACTCTGGCTTTTGCCAGAGGCCGCAACATAACCTGGCCATAAATATGGCCTAAAGGCTGATCGCGGTTTCTGGGACCTCTCCACGGTGATCCTCACCCACATGGTGGCACACTGTGTCATCTGGTGTTTATCGCTTGTGTGATGTCCTGGTGGGGTAGAAAGTCAGTCAGTCCATATGAGGGCTTGATGTGGGAGTCTTGTCTTATCCATTCTGAGTACATGGCCGATGTAATTCCAGCGGCACTTTCTTAAAAAATTTGATAGTTTCTGGCTTGGTCTCTTGTCTTATTTGCGTATTGGATCTGAAATCTGTCCAGTGGAGAATCAGTTTTCTGCTAAGACATATGTTCTTATAATTGCACAAAGCAAATATTTTGCAGTTATTTTCTTTTTCTTTTTTTTTTTAAATCACGACTTCACTTAGTTGTGTGTGACACTTATGACTACACACATATGACTCACACGGCCCTAAGTTTGACAAGTCTGCTTTAGAAAACGTTGCAGACATAACCCAGCCGTTTCCCCCCTTGCTGTTTGTGATTTCAATAGGAAATTTTACCTTAACTGAACTGTCTGCCACTGCATTCGAAACTTTCGGCTCTTGGTACCCCTGTTGAAACCAACGCAAGGCGGTCTGCTGCCAAATCGGTGCAGCTGGGATCGAACCCGTAATTCTTCTTCTTCTTCACGTTCACCAGCTGTAAACTCCGGTGGAAAGTTCTGGTTATTCGTCCACTTCTGGACTGCAGTCCTGTTCTAGAACCTGAGTGTTGCGTGTGCATCCGTTTTACAGATCTCATTTGTACGCAGGCTGCAGGTCCCTTGCCTCTCAGACAGATGCATTCAAACTTCGAAGGAAGCTCCCAATTAGTCGGCTCTTACGACAAGCTTTTGAGTAGGCCGTGAGTCTGTTCTTGTTTTCCCTATAATAGGGCCCCGGAACCCACACCGAGAGAACCCGTAATTATAAAGCGCTATGCAACACCTAAGCCACAAGCCACTTAGTCTGACTGACTATCATTCATCTAGTGTATATGAGAGTTATAACACGTAAAATCAGATATGCCTTAGATACTAGGAATGAGATAATTTTCTGAATACCTCATATAAATGGACGAATGATACGAAAACACACACAGTTTGTAAAATTTCAAATACTGCATAGATGAGACCTCGGTGTGGGCTCTGGGCTTCCATTTCAGTGGGGGCGGGTGGAGGAGGGACAGACATCCCACTGTCTCTTAATCAGCATGTCGTAAAAGGCAACGAACAGGAGTCTTTTCTTCAAAGTCTTGAGTTCCAACTTTATAGCAAACTCAGGAATAAACTTCGAGCCCTATACAAGGGCACTGCAAGGTTGGTAATGATGTCTCCTTTTCAACCTCGGCGACTGTAAAGTTGACTGCTTCCCATTCGTCCCAGTCGGATGTGTTACGACGCCATGTTACGCCCCAAACACATCAACCGCATTCTACTACAGAAACGGGACATGAACAATGGGGGAGACTCAACTTTGGGACAGTGTGCCCTACATTCCACAGCACCAGGCTCTGTCACCACGATGTATGAGCAACTCTTGACCTTTCCCGTGACCTCTTGACTGATAGATGTGACAGGCTCAAGTGGCTGGAATCTCCCGGGAGGAATAAACAGACACAATGAAATTGAACTATTCAAACGTTCCCCGGTGGCTGGGGAAGAACCAAGTGGCAAGATTGGAGTCTGGATTCCTCTGCTACTTGCTAGAATAAAGTGTCTCTACTGCTTTATTTACCACTTTTGGGGCCCGTACAGGATAAAGGTCGTGAGTCATGAGCCTGAAGATTTACGATAGCTTCGCTAATGCAGTCGCTACAAACTGTATGCAGGTTCTTCTTCTTCTTCTTCTTCTTCTTCTTCATCATCATCATCATCATCATCATCATCATCATCATCATCATCATCATCATCATCATCATCTTCATCATCATCATCATCATCATCATCATCATAATCATCATTATTCCCAGCCCTTGAGATTTATTGCTGCAGATATTTTCCCCGCCTTCATTCATTTCCCTTGTTGGTCCTCTTCTTAATTTTTGTTTACCGGCTTAGTGACACCAAGTGTTTGTATGTCTGTTTGGATATTTCTCTCCGTCGTCTTTTGGGTCTGCCTCGTGGTCTACGACCATTCAGTCCCATAGTGTATAGTTTTTTTTTTTTTTTTTTTTTTAATATCTGTCATCTGGCATTCTCTCAAAATGATCAAGCCCTTTCAGTGATCACTGGTTATTTAATCAGATTATGAATTTTGTTATAGCTTTTCACTCTCCATTCCCTGACGTTTGCATATTTGATGCGTCCAAAGATTCGACGTGAGACTCATCTCTTTTAGTTGTGCTTTAAGTTTCTAGGTAGTGCTTCAAGCTTCTAGGCCATATAAAACAACCAGTCTTATCAAAGTTTCATATATTTTGATCTTTGGTGTTGAGTATGCATGTTAGGGTTTTCATTTATGTCTATTTCCCGTGTGAGTTCCAGGGTCCCATTGCGAGGCCAACAAGAATAGACCCACTGCCTCCTCAACAAGCATGTCGTAGGAGTCGAATAATCGTGAACATTCTTCGAAGTCGGAGTACATGTGCCTGAAAGGCAAGGTACCACAAGAGTGCATACAAATAAGCCAGATATATGCGACGGATATGCACGTAACACTCAGGTTCTGGAGCAAGATTGAAGTCCAGAGGTGGATGAACACCCAGAACTTTCCGCCGGAGTTTACAGCCGGTGAAGAAAAGAAGATGTCTCTCTATCTTCTAACCACACCTATGCACTTCTTGCCAGATAAAATTAGGAGGGAAAAAATGTGAAGACCTACCCCATCACTAACTACTGGCAACCAGTGGACAAACCAGGGCTGCCAATAGGATTTTTTTTTTAAACCCAGCTTCGCTAAACAAAAACCCAAGCAATACATAGACAAAGAACAAACAAACAAAAAAAAACCCCCAGATTGTTAAAATGTACAAAATTTATTGTTTTACCACTTTTATATAAGGATATATTTTAAAAAAAAAACCAGATTTCCCTGAGGCCTCTAAGAAAAACCCAGATCTGGGGGGGGGGGGCAGCATTTGCAACCACTGGACAAACAGAAACAGGCTGTAGTGACTGGGGGCCTACAGAAAGAAGCTAACCATGACCTTAATTTATGACGCTAACACGATTGCGTGACAGACGTTGAGCTTGACGAAGCACGTCTATGTCGTCTTCGAGGTGAGGACAGGAGATACTATAACCCACTTCTCATGGGACAATCAGCAGAGGAACCTTGGGGTGGCTACTGCTTCGGGGGACTGCCGGACCTGGCTCTGTGTGTAAGCTGTCATTTGAAAACAATAAATCCGGTGCAGCCTTCGCGTCACTGGCTCCGGTTTTGCCGGTACGTGTGAAAACGACCTTACCGGATAATATTCCTCAAGACAGCAATGGGAAAAACCGCTAGCTAACCTTTATGATGAAGCACGGCCAGCTCCACATATAAGGCGGTACAGCTTAAAGGGGAATTCCCGTTTCTGTGAGGCTGGCGTGGCTGGTCGGACGTAACAATTGTTATCGAGTAGATTTATACACAAACTGATAAATTTGCAACATGTGTTACTGAATGAATTTTTATTTTGAAGATAAATAAATAAGCTTTTAGAAAATATGTATCCGGTGCTGACCTTGGATGAAGATGGCACACATTTTTTTTGTATGTGCCTGACGTGCAGGTAAAGCAATAAGTCTGTCGCGGTCTGAAATATAAAACCTCACAGGACTACAAATAACTTCGTTACCGCTTGGTAGTACCGCAAAAATAACTGATGATACGGCGGTTAAACAGGCTTCCTGAGATGTGTACCTGTTTTGTTCTCACCCTTGAGATGTTAATCTTACAGAGTGCAACCCTGGGAGGAGCAACTAGAATAATAATAAAAACATAAGTGGTCGCAGTAGCAGCAGCAGCAGCAGCAGCAGCAGTAGTAGTAGTAGTAGTAGTAGTAGTAGTAGTAGTAGTAGTAGTAGTAGTAGTAGTAGTAGTAGTAGTAGTAGTAGTAGTAGTAGTAGTAGTAGTAGTAGTAGTAGTAGTAGTAGTATAAAACCTTGCCCGTATTTACTGTGTGGCGACTGCTCGAGTAAAACACCTCCCATATACCTCTCGAAAACTGACAATAATAGAACTTTATGTGCATACACACCAAGATTGCCCCCCCCCCCCCCTCCCAGGGAGGGGGTTTACTGTTAGGGTTGGGGGTGCAGAAAAAAAGCATAAGAACACAAACCTGACGCTACAATGATCACGTGAGAATAGCGGATCGTCATCGATCATGATTTTCAACGTGGCGCAGGGTGCTGGCGGCATGCCCAATTGTAAATGAAATAAAGAAGATTGTGGTTTTTGAATCCAGTAAGGGAAGATATAATTTACGACACGACACAACAGGCTGAAGTGTTAGCCGTAAGGAAGACACACCGGTAAATCAGAACGGGGTTTTTCTGTGAGTGTACAACAGTATCAGCTGCCGCTGCAGTCGGTTTACTGAAGGCATATCGTGTTACCGCGCACCTAAACATGGTAGTAGGCGTAAACTTGTGGGTCTGTGGTGGTTTAGGCGTTGCGAGCGCGCTTTGTAATGCTGGGCTGTCTGGTTCGATCCCAGCTGCAGGCGATTTGTCTTTCGTTGGTTTCGACAGTGGTACCGAGAGCTGACCATTCAGAGAGCAATGGTAAATTACAGAGGTACAATTTGCCTAGAAAACCCTCAACAGCCTCCCCCCCCCCTCCCAATGCCGGGGTTGACTCTGCAATGTTCTATAAAGGATACGCAACTAACTGTGGTGGCTGTTGGGTCTTGTCAAGAAATGACACGTCAGTAACTAGGTGTGGGTGGCACACGCGCGCACACACACAAACACACACGCAGAAAGACACACAGAGAGAGAGTGTGTGTGTGAGAGAGAGAGAGAGAGAGAGAGAGAGAGAGAGAGAGAGAGAGAGAGACAGAGAGAGAATTCACTTATAATTTTATCTCATGAACCAATGAAAGCATGAAGCGCCTAACTACGAACCATTACCAGCATACATTTAATTCAAGCACCCGAGCAAGCGCCGACAACAATTTGGGCCAGGAATTTAGGGCACTGTCACCAAATTTATCAGTATCGCGTTCTGATTTTGGAAGCAACGTGTCCACATCACTGCTAAGAATGCACAAATTGTTAGTAAAGATCGGCACAGTCAAACATGAGAAGCACACCGGACGCACACGAAGTCTTGTTAACCAACCCAGGACTGGGACTATTAACCGCACGACGCTGATGAATATATTGAGAGGGGAATCTGAGCGCCTATGGATGTGTCCGGAGTGTTGTGAAGATAATCTAACTCTTAACTCATCTCATATATCAGTATTGTTTTATCTTTTCCTGCGCACACGTCGTACCATTAGACTTCGCTTCGCTTGTTCACGCTGTTTTCTAAGAGTGTCCTGTTTTATTTAGGAAAAGAGTTATGCCTTTTGTTACTTTACTATAGATCTTTTGTTACATTACTATAGATATTTTGTTACACTATTACTATAGATCGTTTAAAAAGTAGTCTCTCTGGTATAATGGGTACAAGAGAAAGATATCGAAATTTTTCCAGACTCAGGAAAAAAAATATTTTTCATTTCTGCTGATTTTAACCAGATAGGAATATCCAACATAATAAGTCGGCATGAGGGGCAGAGAAAACGAAATGATGTTAATGCAGCGCTTTGTCTATCGGAAACAACGCCACAGAGATTTTCTAACCTTTAAGTAGCAGCAGATGTCGAATTCCTAAATTTGTGACATCAGATTTAGCAAGTAACTGACATCTTTCTGTGTTCGATACACTGTCAGATGGAGCTGCGGGTGTAAACAGGTTGAGTAACACTGTATTCTCTTCTTTCTTTGCATTCACCAGCTGTAAACTCTGGCGGAAAGTTCTGGTTGTTCATCCACTTCTGGACTGCAGTCCTGCTCCAGAACCTGAGTGTTGCGTGTGCATCCGTTTGACAGATCTGACTCATTTGTATGTAGACTGTTGGTTCCTTGCCTCTCAGGCAGATGCACTCCGACTTCCAAGGAAGCTCCCAATTAGTCGACTTTTACGACATGATTTTGGGTAGGCAGTGGGTCTATACTTGTTTTCCCTATAATAGGGCCCCGGAACCCACACAGGGAGAGAACACTGTATTAAACTATATGATAAATTATCTGTTGGTGCAATGATTATTGTAAGAATTTTAAAATCTTTCAATGACACGGATTCGCTGTGCCTTTCTATGTCCATATTTATGTGACTTCTTCCCTATAAAAAAAAAAATAACACTTTTATTCAAGAACTTACTAAAGAAATGTTGCCTGCTGAATAGCAACTTCTATTCTTAATTTCACTACAGTACAACAGTAGTAAATGGACCCCAAACTGTTTCTCCCAATAATGCTTAAAGGCAGAAGTGGAAACTGATGAAGATGATGATGATGACAGCAATAGTTATCTTTGCACTGATTTTGTTTTTAAAGTAAATATTTTTGTTGGAAACATCGTGGAATAAAAGATTTAATAAAAGCTTATTTTATCAAAAAGAGAAAGATTTTTGTATAATTTTTGAAATATTTTTTTTGGTATGTTTTATTCTGAGTCTAGTACACACAAACATGTAGAGTTAACCAGCGGGGACAGAAAAATTTGAGATGCAATCCGAGATAGAAACAACGAGACCGACACGGCAGCTGAGTTCTCGCAGATCGTATCACCCCGTGTTGTAACTTTTGATATTGTGCCTGCTGCCGGGGCTTGCCACGAACGTGTTAATATTTCGCCGTGATTAGCACGGGCATGCGAGCTGTCACTCCACCGCCTGATGGGAGCTAGTTATGCTCCTAAACTCAACGCTGAGAGACGAGCGCCAGGCAGACACTAGATAATGAAATGAGGAACGCGCGCGGTTAAATTGAGGTATGTCGCATGCGAAAGTGAATCCGGCGTGTAGGTGTGAGCAGTGTTGCCACTCTTCTTTGACAAAAAACATCCAAAACGGAGTCAAAAAATATCTAAAAACATATCGAATTTTCGTGTTAAACATCTTAAAAAAACATCCAAATGCAAAGAGTCACAAATTACATAGCAATTGATATAACTTGCCCTATAGAATCATGTCCTCATCTTTACTGAAGTCTGCCTTACAAGATCCACAGGATAAACTTAGCTTGGATGATGAAGTTGAGGATTTAGATCCAAAATGACTGGTATGCTTTAGCTGTTCCAATTTCTTTTAATACCCAATCAGGGAGCTGATAAGTGGAACAGCCTTTTCCTACTCTTATCATGCAGAATTTTATTGTCAAGATAGCATTTAAGAGGTCAAATTTCATCCTGTTTCTTAGGTTAGATTTGATAAATTCACTCCAAATGAAAAACATCTAGAAAAACATCTATAATCTAAATGTCAAAAACGCCATCTAAATGCAAGAGAAAACATCTAAATCCGGATGTAAAACATCCAAAGTGGCAACACTGAGTGTGAGTGAGTGTACGTGTGTATGCGTGCAGGTTTTCGCTTTCTCAGGAAATTATACACGGAGCCGACAGGAGCAGCATATGTGAGGCATTGGGCTGGCTTAGATTAAAAAGAAATTGCTTGTTAACACGGCTACATGCTTGCTATGCTGTTTTTGTGTTATGTATGGGAGAAGGCAAGTCTACATTGACGGCGAAGAGCTTGAGACAGTAGACCATTTTACCTATCTGGGTTCCACAATGAATAGTAAACTATCGCTGGACCAAGAAATCAACATCAGGATAGGTAAGGCAGCAACAACAATGAGCAGATTGACAAAGAGAGTTTGGGAGAACAGAAAGCTCACAATTAAAACAAAAACCCTTGTCTATCAGACTTGAGTTCTCAGCACTCTGCTTTACGGCAGTGAAACTTGGTCAACCTATTTGCACCAGAAGAGACGGCTTAATAGCTTTCACATGCGATGCCTAAGAAGAATACTTGGCATTAAGTGGCAGGACAAAATCACAAACACTGAGGTACTGGAAAGAGCAGGTACTACAACAGTCTTTTCCATGCTCAGTCTACAAAGGCTCAGGGTTGCTGGGTCAGACCTGGAGAATGGAGGATGGCAGAGTCCCTAAGGACATCCTTTATGGTGAATTAAAGACAACAAGATGATGTCGAGGCCGACCTTTACCATGTTATAAAGATGTGTGCAAGCGGGACATGAATGATACAGGTACTGAGGCGGACTCATGGAAACAAAATACCATGGACCGTGTTGTGTGGAAAGGGCATATCAGAAAAGGAATGAGACTGAAGGAAGAAATGATTGCAGAAAGGATGAGAGCTGAGCATCTGAAAAGAAACGGATTTAACACAAATGATGTTAACAATGGTGCTGAAATCCCATGCCATTACTGTGGAAGACATTTCTTGACACGGTCGGGTCTTGCTAGTCACACTCGCCATCGCCGTGGGCTTTGAGTCTCATGCCTCCTCATAGCGCAATATAACTCTATCGTCTGGAAAGACGGAAAGGTGCCAATGTTGGGAGGAGGCAAGAATACATCTTTGTGAGAAGCGGTCTAAGGGGGAAAAGTGACAATCACTCGATAAAGCAGGGCATTAGCTGGCAGAGGTAAATTCGGATGGAATAAAGGAATTTCGAAACCGGAACCCATCAGGTTTTAACACAGAATAAACACAGTTGTATCCTGACAACGGTCTTACCGGCGACCACGCGTGCTCTATATTATAGGATGCCAGCGATTTTAACGACCCCATAACATAAACTGACCCTAACCTCAACGCCCCCTACCCCACACACTGAACCTAGGTCACACGTGAGAGTGCATTCTAGGTCCCGTGGCACCCCTCTAACATTAAGCAACGTTGACCAGCCTCAGCAAGCATCAATGAAAGGTCAGCCAGTGTGTAGGTGGGCTCGAGTTCGTTACTAGTAATGTGAAGATGAATATTGGGCTGAGAAATGGGGGGGGGGGGGGAAGAGATTTATCACAGAGGTGGAGAGATGTATGGATTTATTTTGGAGAAAGGTGCAAATCTATGAAAATATAAGAAGGGTGGTGTGTGTGTGTGTGTGGGGGGGGGGGGGGGGGATTTATCACAGAGGTGGAGAGATGTATGGATTTATTTTGGAGAAAGGTGCAAATCTATGAAAATATAAGAAGGGTGGTGTGTGTGTGTGTGTGTGGGGGGGGGGATTTATCACAGAGGTGGAGAGATGTATGGATTTATTTTGGAGAAAGGTGCAAATCTATGGAAATATAAGAAGGGTGGTGTGTGTGTGTGGGGGGGGGGGGGGGAGAGATTTATCACAGAGGTGGAGAGGTATGGATTTATTTTGGAGAAAGGTGCAAATCTATGGAAATATAAGAAGGGTTATGTGGGGGGGGGGGGGGGGGGAGATTTATCACAGAGGTGGAGCGATGTATGGATTTATTTTTGAGAAAGGTGCAAATCTATGGAAATATAAGAAGGGTAGTGTGTGTGCGGGGGGGGGGGGGGGGCGTGTCTGTGAAATGAGAGTGGCGGTGTGTAGAAAAGGGAATAAGATTAGTAGAAGACAGAACGACGAATATGTTTATGGAGGGGGGCAAGGCAGTTTGCGGGAGACAGGGTGAATGGATATGGGAAAATGCATTTGTGGCGAGAAATTGTGGGTCTTTCAGCCAAAAAAAAAAAAAAAAATAGGGATGAGTTGTGGGTGGGTTATGATGACAGAATAGAGGGTCTGTCAAGAAAACAGTTGTGTTAAAGACGGCTGATATGGCTAAAGAAGCCATTATGTTAGAAAGTTAGTCGACAGATTATTGTCACTGCACATCCAACCATTCAGTCCATAAGTGCTTAGATCTAACCTTAACCTAACCAAAACTATTCGCCTAATCTACCACCCCCTAAAACATCTGCCTGCCCAGTGACCCATGGATTTCTCCTGTTTGTGGTCGGCTAATAGGGAAGTACCAATAAGTCTTTATCAACGAGCTCCACAGAAACAAGAAGAATCCTAGACACCAGCCCTCAACCGGGGGGGGGGGGGGAAGGAGGGGGGAGAGTCAGGTTAACAATACACAAGCTTCGAGGTTGCCTTTCTCCCAGCCCCTGTTCCCGTCTATCATCACCTACTTCCATCTATATTACTTATTACAGCATCGCCTGATATGCTATGATAATCGTCTTATATGCCGGCGGAATGCTATGCTATCTCCTCAAATACCGAAAGAATGTGGAAGTGGGTATTCAATTACGTCTCGCTGTACGGAACGCCCTCAGAACATCACCCCGACAGAAAGATTGCCGTAGAATCGCCATATCGGATTGAACCAGAAAAAAATGGGTCAGAGTAACGCTATACTGATAACTTCGTTTCAGATCTTTTCGGTTGTAAACTTCTTCTTTTAAATAGGGGTTTAATGTGTATAAAGTCGCATTTTGAAGTCACAAAATCGCAGAATATTTTGTTGTTTGCTACACCGATGATTAACACAAGTCTGCGGCTTCTTCTTCCTTTCTTTATCTTCGTTAACATATATGAGACTTTCGACCCTCCACTTCTTCTTCTTATTAACTTTCACCGGTGGTAAACTATGTATGAAGGTTGTGGTTGCTCGTCCACTTCTGGACTCTGGCCTTGTTCCAGAACTGGAGTTTTGCGTGGACAACCGTTTCACAGAATTTATTATTTCTTTTTCTTCTTCGCATTCACCGGCTGTAAACTCCAGCGGAAAGTTCTGGTTGTTTGTCTACCTCTGGACTTTAGTCTTGTTCCAGAACCTTAGTGCTGCGTCCACATCAGTTCAACAGAACTGACTTAACTGAATGCAGATTGCTGGTTCCTTGCATCTCAAGAAGATGCACTCCGGCTTCGAAGGAAGCCCCTAATAAGTCAACTTTTACGACATGCTTGTTGGGGAGGCAGTGGGTCTGTTCTTCTTTTCTTCACAATAGAGCCCTAGAACCCACACGGGGAGTTTATTTGTATGCAGGCTTATTTATTTGCAGACTTGGTTTCTTGCTTCTCAAAAGTTGTACTCCGGCCTCGAAAGAAACACCCCTAAATAAGTCGCATTTTACGAGCTGCTTCTTAGAGAAAGGGAGCAGTGTGTCTACTCTCTTCTCCCTCTTCTCCCTCCAAATAGGACCACGGAACGAACCCACACTGGCCGTCAATGATATCGTGCAAAAAAAAAAGTCACCACTGTAGGGGTAGGAAACTAATTTGTAGCATGGCTACTACCACCACCCTGGGTATAAAACATACTTAGTTTTGAGATACCGAAGAAGAAATGCCATGGTCTAAATTACACATCACCGGCTCTAGATAAGATGTGTTAATGCCAATCTGGCATACACGAGTCTAGTAGCGATATCAGTGCCAATTACCTACATAAGAAGCTAACAAATTATGCCTAGACTACCGGGAGAAAACCTGGAGAGAACACGCCCATTTGGAGCTAAACGGAGGGTTTTAATTCTTCCTGGGCGAAGCAGGAAAGCACGTTCATCGTACGGTCTGTTGTGTCATGTGTGAGGAAAACTCGCCAGGTTGCTGTCGACAGTTATAAGGGACACTCGATTCTTAGACTGTCACCGTCAGCTGTGTTTAATTTTGTTGTGATGAGAAAGATACGAGTGGGGAAAAATGGTGTTATTTTATCACATATTATGGGGACAAATTAAGGAGTGTTGTTTGTTTTATGTGTTGTGTTAGAGACTGGGTGTTGTGTTAGAGACTGTGTATGTGTGTGTGTGTGAAAGAGAGAGAGAGAGAGAGAGAGAGAGAGAGAGAGAGAGAGAGAGAGAGAGAGAGAGAGAGAGAGAGAGAGATATTTCATTTCACAATGAAGAGAATTTTTTGTTTGTATTGTTAGGCGTAACATCCGAAATCGAGGCTTAGATACTTTCGAGGCTTTTCTCAAGAGATGATGTTTCACGAAAGTGGGAATGTCGGGCCCACACTTTAACCATCCACACCCCCCCCCCCCCCCCCTGGAGGACCAGGATGGATTCAAATGACTGGGGCACACTAAGAGAATGTCAGATGACAAGAGAGTTAAAAAGTAAATACAAGGTAAATAAATGGTCGTAGACCACGAGGTAGACCACGAAGACGATGGAGAGATAATTTCCAGACAGACATGCAAACACTTGGTTTTGCCAACCGAAAAGAGAAGGCCAAGCAGCGAGATGAGTGGAAGCCGGTGATATCTGCACCAATGAATCTTAAAGGCTCGGAATGCTGAAGAAGAAGGAGAAGAAGAAAAAGAAGAAGAATAGTGAAACATAATTAAGGGTAAGATAAAAAAGCAGAATAATAGCTACATCATTTACAACAGGAGATGGAAACCTTAGGTTTCTTTCTTTCAAGGGCCACGTAAACTTGTCACCCTAAAAATTAGTCTGGTATATATAGTTACACTTGTAACTAAGGTTTCCCCGTGTGGGTTTCGGGGTCCAGTTGTAAGGGAGGTGGGAGAGAACAGACCCAAAGCCCCTCCCTTAAACTAGCATGCCATCAAATTTTCTAATTAGGCGTGCTTCCAACAAAGACGAAGTTTATCTGCGTGACAGGTGGGAAACCAACAGTCTGCATACAAATAAGCCAGATCTGTGATACGGATGTGCGCGCATAACTCCAGTTCTATAACAAGACTTAAGAGTCTAGGAGTCGACGAATAACCAGAGCTTTCCGCCCAAGTTTTAAACCAGTGAGCAGCAAGAAGAAGGTAATTCTGGTCGACGGGGCCGAAACATAATGATTTCGCGGGTCTCAAAAGTCCCACAAGCCAATGGTTCCCCTGCCCTAATTCAGAACAAGAATCAAACAAACAAAAAGTTCACATTCATATGATCACGTGTGACGAACCACAAAACGACCAGTTAAGGGGGAATTCCCCAAGAAACATCAAAGCCACACAGGTTATCAAATTAATAACAATATGAGAACAGTGATAGGCGATCTGTTTGCCAAGATGCCATCGGATTACAGAGGCTGTAAAGGTTGCCTGACTTGCGTTAACAAATGAAAATTGACAATTTTACACACATTTTCGCGCAGGCAACTAATGGGGGAAAGTGTTTACCCCCATCAGAAACTATTACAGCCAATATCAACACCACAACTTAATTACTGAACAAAATATTTAGCAATGTGTGGAAGGAGATTTGAGAAACGACAGCAGATTGAAGAGATTTACAGTGAAGCTGAGAAAAATTGAGCCTAGGGAAGCGTGGAAACAATAAATGAGCAATTATTTTATTGTCAGTTCCTAGGCAAGTATTATGTAAGATCATCGTGCAGTGATTAAAAGGAAAAACACGTCTTTATCCTTTGCCCGTTATCTCCTGATGGAACATAGGCCCTCAAACAACTCATATCAAGTCGTCCTATTCTTTGCAGTTGCATGCAGCTCACCCCCTCCCAAGTGGTTTTTTTTTTTTTTTACTTGACTCTTTAGTTCCCTTGTCCGTGAGTGAGTGAGTGTGTTTGCACGCGCAGGAACATCTATTAACACGAGCCTATTTGTATACCTATATTAGGAACCGTTACGTAAAGATAAACTTTCACACAAAAATGTCCCAGTAAAGATAAATCAATTATACTGCAAAAATGAGTGTTAACATGCTTCAGTGAACAATCTGTAGGAGTAGATGAGGAAATTCTTCAACAAATGAATTGGTTCAACGATACTTGGGGGAGGGGGGGGGGGGGGTCGAAAGAGTTGTCTTAAAAGTCAACAGTACTGAAAAAATTCTGACCACCCAATTCAGCACAGGAGACGGAAACCTGTTTTTGTTTCTTTCTTTCTTTCAAGGGCCAGTTGCAGTGCTGCTTTCAGCCCGCACCGTTGAACTGATGTGAAATATGAACAAGGCGCTGAGAAACCAATAGCAACGGAAACGTTATTTCTTAGGAAACTGCAAAGAATATCACAGACTACAGAAAACAACAAAAGTCTTCAAGAAATAAATAAAAAACCGCGTTAGATGTTCATAGCTCGGCTTTCTGAATATTTAAAAAAAAAATCAAGTTGGTTTTTGTTTTTAAATATTTTTAGTTGTTTAAATCCTAGTGACAACTGGTAAAGTTGATGGGAAGTAAGCGATGGGATAGCAATGGCAATAAATCCCTGATTTGGACACAGAGTTCAAGCGTTATTTTGGTTAGGGCGTAAGCAGAGGACCCCGCTTACTGGTATAAGGCATAATCGGTATAGTCCATGATGATCTTATATATCTACTGTCATAAAGTTCTCTTTACTTACTTACTTAGTCGCTCCTCTTCTACCTTGGGGTGTAGAGGTTTGCCAAAGAGATTGCCAGATGTCTCTGTCTGGAGTTTTCTTTCTGGCTTTGTTACATTTCAGTCCTCTGTAAAGTTCTCTATACTTTATACAGTAATCAACTAGGCACCTAAAAAAATCAATGTGCCTTCATTGGCTATGTCTATCGTACAGCTTGAAATCCACAACTATGGAATTGGGACAAAATTCGTCTCGCAAACATTTGAAACGGCATCATAGGTTACATAAATTTATATTATATAAAGCATATGTTAAATAACAAATACAACAATAATTATAAACGCAACAGACCGTAATGGTGTCTCTAGAATACAGCGAACATTTAAGAAAGAGATTTCACTGATCGCGTTCATTGTGTTACACGTGATTGAAATAAATAAAGAGAAGGGGACCCTTGTGGCTGTAGAAACATTACAAACGCGCGCGCGCACACACATATGTATATACAGACAATGTATTGATTGATGGGTACTGACACTCACAGAAAAAATTAAACAGCTCACAGCCTCAGGAAAAACAAAGAGACTACAAGCAGATACTTTTTTACGCTATTTCCTGGGCCCACAGCGTTAGATGCAGGAACGTCAGAGAATCTAACAGTCCCAGACCCAGGAAATTCACCATGTGTGCGTGTTCCGTTCATTATGAAAGAGAACACACCCAGGCGCAGAGGCGGTTGCAATTCCCCAGCAAACAGATATTTACCTCCCACATTCACGGGCGGCAAACCCGTTATTTGTATTTACTCATTAACGTTCACCTCACGCCAGCTGGAGGCTACAAGCCAACAAAGAGCAGTGTAAAAAAAAAAAAAAGAGTAACCCATCTATATGTCAAGTGAGCCGATGTGGTGTAGCGGCTAGCCGCTCGCTTGCGGGTCCGAAGGTCGTCGGTTCACAGCAGGCTCTCTGTGTGCGGGTTCAGGGTCGCAACTGACAGGCTGGGCTGTGGGAGGAAGGGGGGGGGGGTTGCAGAAGAAATCCACTGTTCCATTAGAAGACGAACTGCTCTCGTTTCACTGATGGTCTAACAGACCTTTCATCGGCCTTTTAGAGGTATCGGAGAACGTCGCACTTATTTTCGTATTAGCTTAACATGTTCGTTAGCCTAGAAAATCAAGGCAGAATGATTATTCTCCTCTGTCACTTTATTCATCATCATCAGGTGCCTTGCCGACTGGCGTGGGCGATCAGGCCTCTCCACATTCTGCGATCTGCTACGGCATGTATCAGTTCGTGTGCCGACACACCTTCATGCCATGCAACAAGACCGTCAAGAATCTTCTCTCTTCGTCTTCCTCTATCTCTCCTTCCACAGATCTTTCCAGTGGTCACAACATGTTTTAGTTTCCCTCCCCTCATAACATGGCCGAAAAATGATGACTGTCTCCTTCTGATGTCTGTGATAAGTTGTCTTCGGGCTCCCGCCTCTTTCAAAACCTCTTGGTTGCTCTTTTTGGCTGTCCAAGATATTCTAAGCATTCTTCTGTAAAATCACATCTTTGAGGCCTCAAGAAATAAACCTGATTTTTATTTTTAAAGAAAACAACAAAGTCCGCAAAAGAAAACAACCAACTCTGCAAAAGAAAACAACCAACTCTGCAAAAGAAAACAACCAACTCAGCAAAAGAAAACAACCAACTCTGCAAAAGAAAACAACAAATTCTGCAAAAGAAAACAACCAACTCTGCAAAAGAAAACAACCAACAGAAATTTAAGAAGTGATAGCAGCGGAAACATGGGTGAAGTTACAAGCTGGATGCGAGCGAATCGGCCAAACGTGCAGGCAGCTTCCCTCTGTTGCCTGAAATATGAAGCCAGCGCCAAGTGCCACAGAAATGACCAAGAATGGCTGTAAGGTCTTCGGACCTGGGGATGCTCGCCTGGTGTCAAGAGATGCCATGGCCCCTAGCAAAACACGCGGGTGTAAACCAGGTATCATTTCTTGGTCACGTAGTGAGAAGAAAAGGAACGGAACATGTTGTGATAACTGGAAAGATGTGTGGGGAAAAAAAATCGGGGAATACAACACGAGAAGATTCTTGACAGTCTTTTGTCACAATTGATTGTTGATGCATGCTGTTGTAGATCGCAGGCTGGGGAATGGCATGATCGCTCACGCCAGGGAAGAGATATCTTCTGGCGGATAGAGAAGCGGTCACATCAATCACGACAAAGCCTTACTACATTGCTTTTCTAGACTGACCCACACACGCAGTATCAGTATCAAAGATTTCGTTCGATTCTAAGAAAGAAAAAAAAAACAATAAAGGAATGAGAAAGTTCCTCCCCCCTCTCTCTCTCTCTTCTCTCTCTCATAATAATGAAACAGGACGTGAAGTGGCTAGGGGCCCATGCTCCGTTGGGGGATTAAAGGTGAGGATTCCAAGAAGATAAAGAAGCAGCAACAGCGCCACATGTTTTTGTTGTTGTTGATGATATTTTCATCTGAGCTGTAGAAAATAAGCAACACTATGAAACCCTGGACTATAATCCAATCTAAGCGTCACTGGACACACAGTTTGAGAACCTCCCAACTAACAGCCAAAGCTCATCAACATTCATCTGTCTGAACAGGCTGTAAGTACATGTGGAGAACGTCTGGTCCAGTCTGATGATCTTCAAGTGCCTTCAGAAAAATCCGCAACGCCCGGACCAAATTGTTTTCAAACGAGCACTTGGGCTCAGCAGGAGCTGTTATTCTTCTATCACTGACCGGACAAGATGAGCGCCCAACGAGGATTTCCGCCTGGTTGCTTCTCAAATTAACCCTGGGATCGCCGTGGATTACAGACAGCGAAAGAAATCGCTACAAAAACAACAGTGGGCTCGCCTGGGAAATACGATTTGGAAACAAAATATTTCCAGCCATTTTCCCTCTGTTGTGTTAGGAATCGTGGGCTAAGCAAAGTTCGGGGTATAAAAAAAAAATTTAATGATCAATATTTAGAAATGTAAAGTACCCTTTTTCGCGTCTTCAGAGGTTTTGGGCATATAGGACTAGACGTATATTTTACATACCAACCGGCGATAGGTGAGTGACGTGGTCATGGTCAGCCTTTACCCCTTCCCAGGACTATACCTGGTACCCACTCCAGGCTGGGTCGACCTGGCACCCACTCAAGGCTGGGTCGACCTGGTACCCACTCAAGGCTGGGTCGACCTGGCAACCCACTCAAGGCTGGGTCGACCTGGTACCCACACAAGGCTGGGTCGACCTGGCACCCATTCAAGGCTGGGTCGACCTGGCAACCCACTCAAGGCTGGGTGGGTAGACCTGGTACCCACTCGAGGCTGAGTCGACCTGGCAACCCACTCAAGGCTGGGTCTACCTGGTACCCACTCAAGGCTGGGTGGGTAGACCTGGTACCCACTCAAGGCTGGGTCGATCTGGCAGCCGTGGCCATTTCTGCTGGGGGGATTTCGGCTCCGCCAGGACCCGAACTGATGACCTACCGATCTGCAGGCGAGCGTATAGCCGCTACTACTGAGGCAGCAGATATTTTCGACGTACTGTTTACTGACGAGGTTCCAAGACACCAGACCCAGGTTCGCAGACTCCTATTTCCCACCTCCCCGCTCCCGTCGAGGTATCTGGCTAAAACGCCTAAAACTTGAATATGGAACGTCTGCTCTGAAAGACTATATAGTCCCACTCTGTGTATTCCCCGTGTGGGTTCATGGAGCAAATGCAAAAGAGATAACACCCGCACCCCCCCCCCCCCCACAATCAGATAATAAAATACGATTCATCAAGGGTTTGCTGAAATTAGATGCGTTAGGTCTAAAAGCAACCTAGCTGTAAACCACAATGCGGTTTCAATAAACGCAAGACAGAAAGACAGAGAGGGGGAAAAAATGCTACATCGGCAGAATACGGTCACTCACCAATATAGGCATTCCAGACATCGTTGAGGTCTGCGTGCTGGGCTAGGCAGCCCTTCATGGTGTTCAGGCAATAGTTGCTGCAAGGCTTCGTTGACGTCAGCCCTCGACAGTAAGGGCAATAGGTCATACGGACAATGGCTTTCACACAGGCATCTGAAGGGGCGATCTGGGGAAACCAAAATATAAAAATATCTCAATGCCACATCGCAGACTTGTTTATGGACAACAACATTATTAAAAATAACTGTAGTATTATATACTATTGCGGTCTCTCTTGGAGAAAGCATCCTTCTTCTTTTGCTGCTTTTGTTACTACTACCAATGCCACCACGATTATTACGATGATGACGAAGGCGGCTGCTGCTGCAGACACTTCCCATCCAATACAACCCGTTTTACTTGTTCAAGGAGTCGCCGTGGCCGAGCGGCTAGACGCTCGATGCAGATCGGAAAGTCGTGGGTTTGCTACCTGGTGGAGCCGGACTATTTTCAAAAATGACCTTGGCTCCCCAGGTCGACCCAGCCTTGAGTGGATACCGGGTGCAGTCCTGGGAAGTAAAGGCGCTCGGCGTGATGCTGACCACATCATCCATATTGAGCCGTTTGGTCTATAAAAATATGTCTAGCCCTATATGCCCTATACGCCTAAAGCCGTGGAAAAGGACCTTTACTCACTTACTTTATTTTCCTGACAATGTTGCCACAGCAACGGTCTTTCTACATACACTTTACGACTTTCAGCTGTTATTATATTGTTCATATGTGCAACGTATACAGTGGTATAATGTAAAGTAAATGTAAAGGACCCTTTTCATGCCTTTTGACTCGACAAATAGGGCTAGATATGTATTTTTAAAGACCAATCAGCAATCGACGGGTGAAGTGATCAACACAACAACAACCGCTTTTACTGTCCAGGATACTACCTGGTATACTCATTTTAGGCTCATCAGTCAATTAATATTTTTAAGTAGAAAACTAAATTAATCCACCTCGATGCCGATTCAAACATTTGACTTGACGGTGGACGTTGGCGGAAAGTGAGCCAGATTTCTGTAAGTCTTCTTCTTCTTCTTTCGTTCGCCTGAAATAAGTTGTCTATATCAGCAGTTTTGTCTCTTGTATAAATTTCACTGTCGTTGTTAGTTCATTCAGGGGTCCATAGAGTTTACGTTCCACTGTTGTTCTTTCTGGCCAAAAGGTTTGCCTTAATGTATCAAAAATCGGTGCAGTCCTGGAGTACACGCTCTGCTGTCTAGGGCATATTTCCACAGGTGCACATGGCTGATACACCTATCTTGAATTTTGTGTACATGTGGTTACGTAATCGGTTGTGCCCTGTTCTGAGGCGGAGGATAATGACTTGTTCTGATCTGTCCATAATAAAAAAAAAAGTCGTCTTATGCTGGGGCTGGTGGTTTCCTGATCGATTTAATGATTCTTTTCTTTTGGTGGTATGTGACTGGTACATCCGGCTGCTCTTTTGTCGCACCTTCCCCTGCCAGTTGATCAGCTTTCTCATTTCCAGGCACTCCACAATGAGACGGTATGCACTCCACAGCATTACGACTCTTCGCTGAACGCTGAGTTGTGTCAGCAGTGTTTGCAATTCTAGTAGTTTCCTAGACTGGAGTGCTTCAAATACTGATTTAGCATCTGTCAGCATTACCACACACTGTGAGCCAAGGTTGGTATTTAGCAGTTTCTCTGTAGCTATCTTGATAGCCTGGGTTTCTGCATCGTAGTTATGGCAGTACTTCCCGGTTGGTACGCTGGACTTATCCCTAGTACCATCTGGGAATTCGATGTACACTCCAGCGCCACCATTTCTAACTGCACTTTCTGCTGACCCATCTGTATAGACTCTGACCCATTGTTCTGGTGGGTATTCTTCATCAATATAACTGCGTTGTACACTATCTTGCTCTTTCTTTTCTAATACCCATTTCACATTTGTCTGGATTTGTACCGTTAGTTTACATTTTTCTCTCCATGGGGTTTGTTTCGGAATACTTTTAAGTGGGCAACCAATTTCTGGAAGGTCAGGAGTTTGTCTACATATTCTTTTTGCTTGGTGTATAAAGCTGCTTCTTTTTAACCGTCCCAAGGCTTAAAATCTATTTTCCATCGGGTGATCTGGCATACTGAGGAACTTTTCAGCTTGTATTTGCAACTTTGTATCTCTGCGTTCTCTCAGTGCCTGTGTTTTCCCAGCTTTCTCCATTTCTAATATGGGGGTTGATTTCATCCCTCCTGTGATGACTCTGTAGTGAACTCTGACCAAATCTACATCCTTTGGTCATGTCTCAAGAAGGAGAAAAACTGGAGTACATCACGACATGACGAAAAGTTGGAGGGGAAGAGAGGCAAAGGGAGATCAAGGGAGAAGACGCTAAGTAGTCTGACATAATGGCAATGGAATATTATACGTGTCAGAACTGACCGAAAGTACACGAGACAGAAGGCTGTGGATATACACCACAACCAACGCCACACGACATGGACTATACAAGAAGAAGAAAACTCAGGAATGACCAAATTCATACAGCACAATAGGCGATGGGGGAATTCATAGAGGTGAGTCCATGACACCGCATGTCCTGCTTCTGACTAAAAGAGTTAACACGTTTCTTTCTTTTGCTTTCTCCTCCTGTTCGGGCGATATCATCAGGGCTCTCAACCCTCCCAGTTCAGTCCTGGCTTGTTTGATTCATTGTTCACGTTTCTGTACCACACACAAACAGCAAGAGTGTATACATCACTGTTTCGCCCAATTTATCACTTCACCTCGAATAACGCCCGTATCCTTCATCTTGCTTGTGCGTTCCTCATGGTGTCACGTTACCGGTACTCTTTGCACAGCAAATAAAAAATAAAAAAAAGGGAATACCATTCACATGCAGACTGTCAGCGGCACAAAGAGAACATGACCTTCTTCAAAAGGAACCAAACAGGTCATGGCTCCACGCTCAGGTGAGCCACATACAAAGTACTGGCGATGAACAGGATGATTACGGGTTCTACTGATATATATTTAGAACAGAGGGAGGTGGATGTCTCTGCAGGTCCGCCTGTATATACAGAGAAGGCCGTGGTCTGTGGTTCAAACGTTTTCCTCCTATTCTGAGGGTCGTAGGTTTGTCTTACTGATGTGTTGTTAAAGTAATTAATCAAGTAACAGATAGTTTTAAAAGTACAGGCATCCCTCGTTACACGAAAGGGCTATTGAACTGGCGGCTCACGGAGGCCTAGAAAGGGGTCCTCAGATCATTGCCAGCTGTATTATATTATTGATCTTGAGTAAACTTAGTTGAACAGCCCTGTTGTTACAGGTGATCTCACTTTATGCGTTTTCGCTATAATGTAATTTAAGAGGGAGTTGCAGACAAAGCATCAGGACATTCTCCTAGCATAGCTGTTGTAGATCACATCTCCGATACAACCAATGGATCAGAGTTTTAATTGCAACTCTCAATGCTTTTTTAATATCCTACCCCAAACAAGGGAAATTCCCAGGTCACGGGAATCTAATATTTCAAGGGGTGGTAGATAGGCTGCATGCAGTCGTAGGACCGAGGCTGCATGCAGTTATGGGACCAAGGATGCACTGTCTCGTAGGACCTAGGTGGGTTGGGGTCAGTTCTAGATGTTTTAGGTTCGTTAAAAGCATCAGAAAACCGGGAAACCCAGTCTTACCATCCTCTAAAATGTTGGACTGTCCTGTCATCTGTGGTAGGATATTAAGAAAGATCCCAACTTTCTTATTGTTCTTCTTCTTCTGCGTTCGACATTAGCCTTGCTAACATTTAGTCCTGACTGGGCCAGACACAAGATTGTGTGCTTAAGGTCTAAGATCGCCGCTTGTCTTCCAACCCCCCCCCCCACCCCCTTTTTCCGCCTCTTGTAATATTGTAGCTCCACTGGGTCTGTCTGCTCCGCAATCACATGCAGCAGATTCTTCTATGCCTATCTGGCGTAGATGTGCTCTAAGACCACAGTGTTCTGTCAGAAGTTTAAAAATCCATACTTTCCCAGTTGGCTAACGATGTCGATAACAAAGATCACATTTCCGCGAGTGAATTTTGGAAGAACCACAAAATTTAACAAACATATTACAACTGATGACGGTGCTTATGTGTGGGCAAAGGTTACACCGTCCTGTTTGAAAGGCAATTGGAAGAAGCCTTGGCCTGAAAACGTTCAGCCGACAGTTGCTTCGCTCCTGTGCCAATGAAAACCGTACAGGCTCCATCACAGTCTATTGTGAAAGACTGACAGACTGCGGTGAGCAGAGAGCAGGGAAGTGACCGTGACTCCCCGGAAACAGTTCCTGTGTCAGAGAGCAGGAAAGTGACCGTGACTCCCCGGAACCAGTTCCTGTGTCAGAGAGCAGGGAAGTGACCGTGACTCCCCGGGACTAGTTCCTGTGTCAGAGAGCAGGGAAGTGACCGTGACTCCCCTGGACTAGTTCCTGTGTCAGAGAGCAGGGAAGTGACCGTGACTCCCCGGGACTAGTTCCTGTGTCAAGTGACAGAAGCCTGTCAGCTTTTAGCCTATGTACCACACATTTGTGTACAATTTCACAGTCAATAAAGTTCACTGTAAACATTGAAATCTTGGTTGTTTCCTCCCTTTCAAACTAGGTCTATATTTATGTAATATATGTTAAAATGCATTATTCTGACGTGTTGTCGTGCAGCGCGATGATTTCTCGGAACGAATTAATCGCGTATAACTAAGGGTGAGGACGGAAGAGGGTGAGAAAACTAACGGGCAATTCACTGATTAAAAAAAGGGAGCTGGGGGAGGCGAGAAATAATGAACAAACTATTTTCAAAGAATAACAAATTGGGCAGGCCTGTCAAAAATTCCGCCGGATGGAGAGAGAGAGAGAGAGAGAGAGAGAGAGAGAGAGAGAGAGAGAGAGAGAGAGAGAGAGAGAGAGAGAGAGAGAGAGAGAGAGGGAAGGAGGGGGGGGGGCAGGCACAAGCAAAGAAACGCTACACTGGTGGACTCATGAACTTTCGGTATCCCAGCTGAAAGCTCGACTAAGCTGCAATAACGGAGCCTTCTGCAGACAGATGATTTTACTGTGGACATAGCGCTTGGTAGTGATCATGACAAAGATTTTGGGTTTGCGGGTTTGTCTCGCATATTAAAACTGGACCCAGAAAATTGTTCCGCAAAGGCGGGCGGCGTGATATTGCCTCGTTCCTCACCATTGAGTCCTTAGCCGACAAGCCTCGGCGGCCACATTTCGCCGCCTCACACGATCACCAGAATCACGGATCAGGACAGTGCTCTTGTCCTGTTTATTTCGGGGTCTCAATAGGTGGAAGGGGGCACTGCTCCTGAACCAGCAAGGCGGTGAATGTGACTTATTAGGGATTTGCTAAAATCGTATCTGCTGGATGCAGATATCAGTCTCATAGGTGGTTCTTAACCTATGGTTCACGAAGATTTTCACGTGGTCGCCTTAGAAAAAAGTTATTCAAATGGCGGAGCGCGGACCAAATCTGACCTGCGGGGGCCTAGCAAGTGGTCCGCGGGAGCCTAGCAAGTGGCCCGCGGATCATTGCAAGTTGTATTGTATTAATGATCTTTCTATGCTAAGGTTTAGCCCTCTGGCCCGTGACGATCCTCATTTTTTCCAATTTTGGCCCCTCTGTAAACTTAGCTGAATAGCCTAGCCCTGCCCACGGCCAGCTCCAGATTTACTAGAGCTGGCCGTGCCCTGCCTTAGACCATTTATCTCTCAAACATGCTAACAGCGGCTTTCAATTACACACAGGCATCGATTTAAACATTCTTGACTGCTGTGTCGTCTTTCTCGACGCTTCATCTATTCCATGTGCCTGGTCTGAGACAGACAGCTCAAGCTCAGGCCGCAACCCTTTAACCTCCATGTTATCCGAAATGTTCATGAAGCTGGAAATGCATATATTGCACTACTTATTGTCGACTGTTGACACATTCTAGCTACATCTTACTCTAGGCTTTCCCTTTTCTTAAGATTAAACTGTTCCATATATCTTCTATTTCTTCTGCTTCTTCGCGTTCACCAGCTGTTAACTCCGGCGGAAAGTTCTGGTTGCTCGTCCACTTCTGTACTGCAGTCCTGTTCCAGAACCTGAGCGCTGCGTGTGCATCCGTTTTACAGATCTGACTCATTTGTATGCGGACTGCTGGTTCCTTGTCTCTCAAGCAGACTTCGAAGAAAGCTCCCAAACAGTGCACTCTCACTACGTGCTGTTGGGTCGGGAGTGGGTCAGTTCTTGTTTTCCCCAATAATAGCGCCAGGGAACCCACGCGGGGATGCTGCATATACAAGAGTAAAAGAAAACCAGTAATCGCGGAAATGAGATATCTGGGACGGGCTGCAGGAGTGACCAGAAAAGACAAAACCAGGAATGGGGTCATAAGAGAAAAAAAAAACAGAACCAATTCTAAATCACTTGCAAAGACAGCAAATTAAATTGTTTTCCCACTTAGAGAGAATGCCGTGTCAAGCCATATCATCCAAAGTATACACTGCAAGAGGAAAGAGAAGAGCACGAGTCAGACACAAAAAAAATGACAATGTCAGAGAAAGTCCACAAACAGTACGATGTGTCTAAAGTCGTTGCGGCCAGAAGAGTTAAGTAACGTTCCACGCCCCCCACCCCCCACCCCGTCCCCGCTTTAGGACCGCAAAACCAGAGACTAACTTTCCTCGACACTCAACAACTCGCATGCTGTAACAGATAAACAAACCACACACTAATAGCCTTTTAGTAAACGAAATGTCTTGCTCAAGGTCATATACTGGCTTAATCAGAAAAGAAGAAGTAGACCCGGCCATCAGCCCAAAAATGAACACTGTTGTTTAGTCCGACTGTCTAAATGTCGCAGATTCTTCTTCTGCGGGCTGTTTTGTGGTTTACAGCTAGGCTGTGATACCTGTGTCTTTCAGCAAAACGCATCAGATTGTCGACTCCCCGGTAATGATGAGCTCCCCCACCCCCCACCAGTGTCGACTCCCCGGTAATGATGAGCTCCCCCACCCCCCACCAGTGTCGACTCCCCGGTAATGATGAGCTCCTCCACCCGCCCCCTCCCCCAAGTGTCGACTCCCCGGTAATGATGAGCTCTTCCACCCCCCCCCCCCACCAAGTGTCGACTCCCCGGTAATGATGAGCTCTTCCACCCCCCCCCCCCCCAAGCGTCGACTCCCCGCTAATGATGAGCTCCTTCATTCCCCCCCCCCCCCCCCCCCCCCCCCCCCAAGCGTCGACTCCCCGGTAATGATGAGCTCCTCCATCTCTTCCCCCCCCCCCCCCAGTGTCGACTCCCCGGTAATGATGAGCTCCTCCATTCCCCCCGCCCAGTGTCGACTCCCTGGTAATGATGAGCTCCTCCATCTCTTCCCCCCCCCCCCCTCAGTGTCGACTCCCCGGTAATGATGAGCTCCTCCATTCCCCCCGCCCAGTGTCGACTCCCTGGTAATGATGAGCTCCTCAATCTCCCCCTCCCCAACCCCCAGTGTCAACTCCCCGGTAATGTTAAGCTCCTCTATCTCCCCCCCCCCCCCCCCAGCGTCAACTCCCCGGTAATGATAAGCTCCTCCATCTCACCCCCCCCCCCTCTCAGCGTCAACTCCCCGGTAATGATGAGCTGCTGCATCCTCCCTCCCCCTACAAGAGATATTAATGCGGCAATACACTAGCGACAAGAATAATGAAGGTTCTAGAAAACGTAAATCAAGCAATTACTGCCATCACTTGGGCTGTCTTTTTATAGGAAATTATCTTGAGTCTAGAAGGAAGAACTCTCTTACATGTGAAAACAACTGCAGCTGCTTCTCCTTGTGTACAAACGGAAGAAGGTAAAGCCGTGTTCAGACAGGCCCCGACTTCAGTTCCGGTAATTGTCCGAAGCAGAGGTTCCCAAGTTAGTTGGCCTATGGACCGCTTTTAACAATACTTAAGAAAGCGCTTTTATAGAATTAATTATTAATTCTTTAGGTGGGGGTCGGGGAGAGAAAGCCACACAGACACAAACGCATGCACACAAAGATACAGTAATAAATGTTTTTTAATTATTATTATTTATCCATATTTTACGCACTAAAACATAGCAACAACAAAAAACTACGTTGTTCTAATAAAAGATGACTTGAAGTTTGAGACTCTCTCTCTCTCTCTCTCTCTAATAATCGTTCTTAGCAAAATTCGCATTAAATATATAAAATTAGAACAACGAGAACCTTCTCCTCCCCCATCAGCCACCCCGACAACAGTGTTCTGAGAATCGTATTTATACTCATTCTAACGCGTTTTATTAGTTACTCTTCATTTTTGTTTTTTAATAATTTGTGTCGTCCTTCACCTATCTCTGTGTCAGTTGATACCAGGATTGACTCACAGGGGGGGGGGGGGCAAACCGTCTGGTATACTGTTCTTTAATCAACTGTATGACTGACTGCAGTTCTGCTCAAACCAAAGTCGATATTAAAACAAAAATGACCCAATACTGTTTGTTAACAAGCAGAAAAGCGAACCCCTGAGATATAATTCCTTAGCACCCTTATGTTTATTCACCCCCATCCCCTTAAATTACACCGGAAGCTATTACAGCGCACGCCCCCTCCCACCCCCCACCCCGGTCCCTATAGCGCCTCCTGCACTAGGGCGTCATCGCTCACTTTCAGGGAACACCAGTCTAGAGACATTTCTCAACCGTAAGCCTGCAGCTGTTGCTGGTTTTGTGGGGTCCAATTTTAGAGGAACATCTGCCGGTACAGTCCTTTTACATCAATCTTATCAGGTTTGGTTTATGCACACGGAGAAAGAAAAATAGTCATTTCGCAAAATTACAATCACCATCGGGTTACATATCCTGATCAGGTGGGCAATCGGTCATCTCATGCAATCTCAAGACTCTTAGGTAGACAGAGGACTGTCCGGGTTCCGAATCTGACATGAGGCCAAATCATCTTGATGTCTATCCCTTGCTCTTTCCCCATCATATTAGGCCGGGAGTTCAGAAAGTGGCCAGCGAGGGCTATGAGGTGGAAGTCCAACAGTTGACTCACGACAATTCTCGTCCTGATGATCTGATTATCGACACAGATGGTTATGTACTGAGCGGGAAGAGACTGCCTGAGGTTTCGTAGCAGGACAGCCTGGCATATGATACCACAACATCTAGCATGAGAATGGAGATGGAGGCGGTCACTGCAGCTTACCGGTGGTTATAGAACAAGATACATACACATGTCGTGGTTGTAACAGACTCTAAAAGCATGCTGAAAAGGGTGAAGACAGGATTGCTTCCAGCAGAGTGGCTAGCTTCACTTGCAAGGTCACGTATAGTGAGCATACTCCTAATCTTTTCTTCAGGCTATGTCGGCGTGGTGGGGCATGAACAGTCAGACAGACTAGGTGGATCTGCCCCGTTGGGTGGTGAATTGATACATGACACGGCAGATGTGGTCAGAGCCATTTGGGAACAAGTAACAGACAGAAGAAAAACCAGATTATTATTATGGTCTCGAGAGAATGATGCCTCTAGGTGTGACCAGAGGTTTCGGCCACACTACGCTCAGAGTAAAGGCAAGACGTACATAAAGCCAGATTACGATAGGCACTATCAGTACTGGAAATCTACGTTGACTGCTGAGGATAGGGACGGATGTCCCAAGTGCTGTGATGTCAATTCTTGACTCAACTCAACTGCTTTTTCCCTATCGGATCTGCCAGTGTTTATTAATAAATGGGTAAGCGATTAAACCACTCCCAGTAATGCATCAAATCGGGCAGGTAGTGACAGCCACCATAGTGTAGTGGCTAGAAGTTCGCCTTCGGATCGAAAGGGCGACTGATCTTTAACAATTTCTGTCTCATGGTGGATTTGAGGTAAGAGGAAAATTATCCGTAAGGTTCGGAAACTATGCGCTTTCTGTACTAACTAACTAACTCTCTCTCTCTCTCTCTCTCTCTCTCTCTCTCTCTCTCTCTCTCTCTCTCTTTCTGTCTCTCTCTCCCTCTCTCTCTCTCTCTCTCTCTCTCGTGTTTGTGTGCGTGCGTGCGCGTGCGCGCGCGCGCGTGTGTGTGTGTGTGTGTGTGACATAGACAAAGAGGATAAATAAATACGCAAAAAAGATAAAAGAGGGGGACACATACAAAGAGACACAGATACATAGAGAGACGGACAGACACAGGACAAGAGAGTCCATCTCTTACCTCCATCACAGTACTGACCACATCTCTGCCAATAGCCAGACCCTGAACAAAGGTCCTGGCCGCTATGAAAGACCGCTTGACGTGCAAGGACAACTTCTGAGGTACGTCTCCGAAAGGCTTCAGATCGTTCATCCGCTCGGTGACGCAGACTAAGTAGTCATCGTCAAACTTGTAAGTGGCATTAATCAACTCGAACATTCGCTGTAGCAGTTTGCTGAAGAAATTTTCCATGACCTCCACCAGGTTCTTGTCTTTCCCCTTGTAGTAGCCGCGCAGATCGTCGAACAGCTGTGCAAATATTTGGGCATTTTGTTGGTAGAGTAATCCATACGTTTTCACGAACATTTCGTGCAAGTCTCTTCTTGCGTTGTCCAATAGATCTGTAAAAAATTCTGCAAAGGGGGGAGAGAAAGAAAAGAAAAACCGTTAAATCAAAGTGTAAAGCATTATTGCGTTGGTGAATTTTCGGTTCTTCTTCTTCTTGCAACATAATTTTCCTCTTTAACTAAGGTTAGCAGAACTCTCCAGCTTAACAACATTATATAACCTAATTCTTAGGTTTGGCAAGCTAGCAGAATTCTCAGGATAAATAAATTATCTTTTAACATAACGCTGAGATAAAACAATATTTTAACAGAATTATTGAGGGGAAACAATCTTCTACCGGAAATTTCAAGGTAAATCATCTTCCAATTCTCAGGTTGAACAATCTTTTAACATTTCTCGGGGTAAATAACATTGTTGTAGAAAAGCACAAAATTTAAAATCGGCGAATCAGCCAGGTACACATGTGGACTGGCACCTGAGACAACAGACCATGTCCTCCAAGACTGTCCCAAACACAACATATCAAGGCAAAACGTTTGGCCAAGAGAAACATCGGTGCAAGTCACACTTTTTGATTAGCTGAGTGAATTACAAAAGACAGTGAAGTTCACACTAGAGACAAGATATAGATAATCTATTTCAAGCGAACGAAAAAAGAAGAAGAATGCAGTAGAATTATCAGGAGGTAAACCATTTTTTAACGAAATTTTCATGGTAAATCGTCTTTTAACCCAATTCTCAGGCTGAACACTCTTTGAACATTTCTCGGGGTAAACAACTCTGTGGTCGAATTTTCAGTGAAATACAATCTTTTAACGGAATGTTCATGGTACATTATCTTTTTTTTTTTTTTTTTTTGGTACCCAATTCTCAGGTATTTTTTTTTTTTTTTGTACCCAATTCTCAGGTTAAACACTCTTGGAACATCAAATTTTTTTTAACCTTGTAGCAGGACATTCAGGACAATCAATCTTCTGCGTTTCGTTCTCCCCTTCCGTGCTGCCCCTGAAGGTCTGACCAAGGCCTTCTCCAGATGCAGACGGTCCTGGTCTGGCATCCTGAGATTAAAAGATCGCAATCCGGATGGCAAACCAATGGGGCCATCACAGACCTTTGACCTCCAAAGAAGCAATAATTCGGGCACTTGCGACAGTTACACCTTCGACGTGTTACCCCCCAACACCAATCCGGGTAAGGAGGTCTGGTTATATAACAATCTTCTAAAATAATTCTCAGGATAAACACCCCTGTAGCAGATTTATCGGGTTTAACCATGTTTTATCAGAGTCTTCGAGAGGGGGAATATGGGGCACAGTCTACAGGCACAGTGTAGAGGTTGAACAATATTGCAACAGTTATCTATACTACACAATAATGACAACAAAGAAGAATAAGAAAGAAACTCACAGCTACTAAAAGGAATATAATTATGTAGTAATGTTGGAATTCAAAAGGTGTATAATTTAATGAGGAAGTCGCCGTGGCGTAGCGTGCGGATCGGAAGGTCGTGGATTCGCTCCCTAGTGGGGACGAACTTTTGTTCAAAAATGACATAGACTTCCTTCCAGATCGACCCAGCCTTGAGTGGGTACCGGGTGCAGTCCCGGGGAAGTAAAGACGGCCGGCGTGATGCTGACCACATTCCCCATCTTGTGCTGATTGGTTTAAAAAAATATATGTCTAGCCCTATATGCCTAAAGGTGTGGAAAAGGGACCTATACCTACTTTTTACTACTTATAATTTAATTAGTAAAACTGCTTAAACCTGCCCATTAGCATACATTACAGTTCACCAATCAACCGAGGGTTCTTCTGTATCGGGTTTATCCATAGCTTTTAGCTGTGCGGGCCTTCCCGTCAGCTAACAAAAACGCCCTAGTACTGAATAACTGTGGGCTGTTGTTTTTATAACAGTACAGTAACAAGAGCAGAACACACAAATCGGCACAAGACCCTCTTCTGTAACTGGCAAGCAGCATAACTCTAATTGCAGAAAGCCAACAACACACGCCAGACTGACTGACGGATGTATGAAAACACGACACATGGAATGGATTCTGCAGTGCCGGGAAACCAGGCTGGCTGGTATGGGCCGTGATTACAGCCATAGCTTAAAGCTGGATTACTCATACAGCGGTTGCAGTTCATGAAAAAAAAGCCCATGAGAGGTTTAGTAGCTTCGTGCGCACACATGACGCCTTTGGGGGGGGGGGGGGGTGTGTGTGTGTGTGCCTATGTGAGTAAGTAAGGCTAGTTGCGTATCCTTTACAGGACGTTGCAGAACCAACCTTAGCAGCCCCTGGTTGTTGTGTGGTTTCCTAGGCAAATTTACGTCTAGTAGTTTGCCATTGCTTACTGGACGGTCGTCCCTTTGATGCCACTGTCGAAACCAACCCAAGGCGCATGGTCCGCTGTTGGGATCGAATCCGCACCCCGGCATTACGAAGCGTTCGCATCGACTTAGCCACAGAGCCGACAATGTAAGTAGAACAAGTGACAGTCTTAAGTTAAGTCTTAGTCAAGGTTTCACCGTCACTACAATCAGGTCGTCCCATACCTGCTCCGTTCCTGTGCCGGTGAAAAAAAATCAAGTCCCTCACTGTCAGGTGAAAAATCCTAGTGTGGGTTTCGGGACTCCATTGTGGGGAATGATAGACCCACTGCATCTCTAACAAGCATGTCGTAAGAGTCGACTAACTGGGCGCTTTCTTTGAAGTTGGAGTGCATCTGCCTGAGAGGCAAGGAGCCTACAGTGAGCATAGTTATGTCAGATGTGTGAAACAGATCTGCACGCAACACTCAGGTTCAGAAACAAGAGTAAAGTCCCGAGGTGGACGAATATCCAGAACTTTCCGCAGGAGTTTACAGCCGGTGAATGCGAAGAAGAAGAAGCAGACTGTCGGGTGGAATACATCACCTGAGAACTGTGTTATACAAAACGTCAAAGACAATAACATGCCATTGACATGCCATGTATATAGTGCCAGTTTCATATTTTTCACAGGCTAATTGTCAGACGATGGGTAATGTGGTCAACTCACGTCAGCACCATAACTTCCTGGCACCCCTCCAATGCTGGGTCGACCACAGGAGCCTAGTCCAGGATCTTCAGGTGGTTGGTAAGTGGACAGCTACGCAGTTATCGTGTGTGTATGTGTCCGCGCTGTAGTGTATATTCTGTTTATAGTAGATTAAATGTTGCTGCTAGTTTTCTATCAGATGCGACGACCAGTCTTGTGCAAACATTCCTTAGTCGCCTCTTACGGCAAAAATGAGAACATTCATTCACTATTCTCTGCATGCAGGGCTATTCAACTAAGTTCACTTGAAGAAGAAGAAGAAGAAGAAGAAGAAGAAGAAGAAGAAGAAGAAGAAGAAGAAGAAGAAGAAGAAGAAGAAGAAGAAGAAGAAGAAGAAGAAGAAGAAGAAGAAGAAGAAGAAGAAGAAGAAGAAGAAGAAGAAGAAGAAGAAGAAGAAGAAGAAGAAGAAGAAGAAGAAGAAGAAGAAGAAGAAGAAGAAGAAGACGAAGAAGAAGAAGAATACAAAGAAGAAGGAGGAGGAGGAGGAGAGTGATGCTGATGCTATAAGCAATATAATTTAAGCTACTCTAGTGATCTACTAAGCTGCAAAATACCAGGTGCTAACTGCGTACAGGCATCCACAACTTGAATACGGCTGGTGTTGAAAAGATATCTATCTTGCAGCCAGGGAGAAATGAAATGCACCGACTGTCACTATCAGTCGCTATAAAATCAAACAAAAATTTCAACCATTGATCTCCGCACAAAATGAACACAACGTCGCTGATAAGTTGTCCAGAAACAAACAAGGTTAAAATCCCCCCCCCCCACCTCTCTCTCTCTCTCTCTCTCTCTCTCTCTCTCTCTCTCTCTCTCTCTCTCTCTCTCTCTCTCTCTCTAGCCAGTTTTTATCCAGTATCTAGGTTAAAGGGGTTGGATAAGTTGGCACAGCCGGTTCAACAGATAATCCGCTGGCCGGAACAGAAGCACGCAGGTACTTCCAACTGTCACTAAGTTCAATACAAGTGTTTCCAGCCGGGAGATGGAATGCAGTAAGGTCAAATCTTGAACCTGATCTTCAGAGAAAATATCCCTCTCTACAGTAGCTAAATGTATTACTGGATACACGGTGATAAACAGCTGTTACTGACTGCATTCACTATTTTTTGGTGTCTACGCGCAAGGGGAGGGTGCGGCGAGGAGTGTCTTCTCCCTTCCAGTCTAAAGATGTAAGGCTTTATGACTAGTGTTGTCGCCACGGAGTGTTCAGGTTGGGATGTTACTGCTGCCTATACTCCAATCGGGGATAGAAGGCAAACGCTTGGTGTACTGTATGACAAGGCGAAGTAGGACTAATTCAGGGATAGAAGGCAAACGCTTGGTGTACTGTATGACAGGGCGAAGTAGGACTAATTCGGGGATAGAAGGCAAAAGCCTGGTGTGTGACAAGGCGAAGTAAAACTAATTCGGGGATAGAAGGCAAACGCTTGGTGTACTGTATGACAAGGCGAAGTAGAACTAATTCGGGGAAAGAAGGCAAAAGCCTGGTGTGTGACAAGGCGAAGTAGAACTAATTCGGGGATAGAAGGCAAAAAGCCTGGTGTGTGACAAGGCGAAGTAGAACTAATTCGGGGATAGAAGGCAAACGCTTGGTGTACTGTATGACAAGGCGAAGTAGGACTAATTCGGGGATAGAAGGCAAACGCTTGGTGTACTGTATGACAAGGCGAAGTAGGACTAATTCGGGGATAGAAGGCAAAAGCCTGGTGTGTGACAAGGCGAAGTAGAACTAATTCGGGGATAGAAGGCAAAAGCCTGGTGTGTGACAAGGCGAAGTAGAACTAATTCGGGGATAGAAGGCAAAAGCCTGGTGTGTGACAAGGCGAAGAAGAACTAATTCGGGGATAGAAGACAAAAGCACGGTGTGTGACAAGGCGAAGTAGAACTAATTCGAGGAAAGAAGGCAAAAAAAAGCACGGTGTATGACAAGGCGAAGTAGAACTAATTCGGGGATAGAAGGCAAAAGCACGGTGTATGACAAGGCGAAGTAGGACTAATTCGGGGATAGAAGGCAAAAGCACGGTGTATGACAAGGCGAAGTAGGATTAATTCAGGGATAGAAGGCAAATGCCTGGTGTATGGACAAGTCGAAGCAGCACTCCATTCGGGGATAGAAGGCAAAAGCATGATGTATGACAAGGCGAAGCAGGACTCCATTCGGGGATAGAAGGCAAAAGCATGGTGTATGAAAAGGCGAAGCAGGACTCCATTCGGGGATAGAAGGCAAAAGCATGATGTATGACAAGGCGAAGCAGCACTCCATTCGGGGATAGAAGGCAAAAGCATGATGAATGACAAGGCGAAGCAGGACTAATTCGGGGATAGAAGGCAAAAGCATGGTGTATGAAAAGGCGAAGCAGGACTCCATTCAGGGGACATAAGGCAAAAGCATGGTGTATGACAATGTGAAGCAGGACTCCATTCGGGGATAGAAGGCAAAAGCATGGTGTATGATAAGGCGAAGCAGGCAAACAAGGGTGCAGCGGGTCATGAGTCAAACACCTATTCTTTTAATATCCTAGTCTGCACTAAAAAAAATGACGTGGCTGGTCAGCATGACGTCAGCATTTCAGGCCGGGTCGCCCTGCGAGCCCAGATCAATAAGAAAATCGTTCTGATGTTCACACCATCCCAAGACTGGGCCAGCATGTAAGGGTCCAGCCACATACCAATAAGCCTTTCGGCAATAATGGCCGATAGCCGGTTAACCGCTTACGCTCTGGAAAGTTATTTGTTTCCAGCTAGCATCGGCTGATAAAATTCTCTATTTCTGGACCAGAAGTCAAAAGCCTTCCGTCGCCCAGCTACTGAATGAGGTGTCTGGTGCGACACTGTGAGCTGTAGGTTTCATGTAGAATGCTTTTCTACTACGGAAAAGGTGAAAAGTGGTGATGCTATATCGAGCGAAATACTGACATGCACTCGAAAAAAACAGCACACCTGTGAGACCGGACGCCCATCACACGCACACACACACACAGGCAATAACTGAACACGTACATCTACATCGATGTCTGTTAATATCAATTCTCCAAACAAAAAAAAAGCTTAAATTACAAATTTCTACACACTGAAATATCCATACAGACATACATGACCACCTCCACCAATAATATCCCCTCCGTTTTCTAACTAGAATCCTCTTACAACCAGCCATCCCATCCATGCCCTCCCCCCCCCCCCCCACTTTACGCAGCTGGAAACACAACAAAGATGGGACGCCCTTGCAATTTAGCATTAGACTGTAAGTCAGGGCTACCAATACTAGGTCACCCCCCCCCCCCCTTACGCAGCTGGAAATACAAAGATGGGACGCCCTTGCAATTTACCATTAGACTATTAGTCAGGGCTACCAATACTAGGTCACCCCCCCCCTTCCGGGGACACACACACACACACACACACCTATGTTTTTTAATGACGCCCTGGGTTAAAATTTTGAAATGTATTGCTTGGGTTTTTGTTCAGCTAATCGGGGTTTTTCAGAAAATAGCCTCACTGGCAGCCCTGCTGTAAGTAAGTCTCCCTATTCAGCTCGGACGCTAAAGACAGGTGATCCCGGTGCTTTCTGAGCACCAACAGCGATTCCTGCAACCAAACACGGGCGAGCTGTCCCCTGGCTACCACAGAAACAACACCGTCGGGTAGCCTGATACCCCAGATCTAATCTTTACCTCCAAGACCCGTAAACGTGCCCCAAAGCCATGACTGCTGTTTCAGCTTTGTTGGTATGCAGGGCAAGACCAATGGGATTTTTTTTTTACCCAGCTGAACTGAACAAAAAACCCAAGCAATACATAGACAAAAAAAAAAAAAAAAAGCAAACAAACAAACCCAGATTGTTAAAATGTACACAATTTATATTTACGAACCGAAACATTTACCACTTTTATATAAGAATACATTTAAAAAAAAAAGATTTCCAAATGAAAACCCAGATCTGGGGTGGGAGCATTAATTGCCCAGGACAGGACGTAAAACACAACTGGAGGAACGGAAGATAGAAGAGGGTACGTTAGCACAGCGGATGTCTTCTTACTGGATGCCGCAGTGGCAGGCGTTAGCACGTCGACCAAAAGCTCGTGGTTTCAAATCCGCACTGCGGACAAATTTGTTATAACTGATTTTGGCCTCCAGTGACTCACCCAGTCCCACGCCAGTCCTCTTTATTCGTGTCTTACGACATGCATTGTAACATGGCGTGGGAGAGAGATATTACTCCGCTAAATCTATCAAGAAAAACAATTGAAGAGGCATTCGTTTTAGAAAAGTGGTGCAATCCTTTAAACTCTTCAAACGCAAGGTATTCCATTCAGAGCTCTTTCAAGTGGCTTCTGCTATTATATACCATAGCGTGCGACGCTTCAAGTGGCGCCCGGAATACTGAGAGTTCGTGAAACTAGGCACAAAACACAGAAGACTTGAGCAAAAGATTGCACAATTGATTGCCTGTCATATTTCCCTGCATATCGCCAGGTGTAGGCTAGAGACTTGAAGTATGGCGGGACAATTGAATTGGTTCATTTAGCTGAAAGACAATTTTGTTCAATCCCCAGAAATGGCTGGATTCTCGTTTCCGCCCAGTCCCTGTGTGGGTTTTTGTGGGGATATTTGTAGTTGAGCCGAAAGTCGCAGATATCACATACGGGCTGTAAACCGCAAAATAATGTGCCAGCCCTTAAAGGGCGAACAAGAGATTAGGCTACACCTACCGTACCATAGCTTTTACCGCCGGTTTGTTTTTCATCCGATGTTTACAGTGGCTAGAGAAACGTTCACTTCCAGACAATTCATCACTACATTTTTTCTTTTAGAAGTTATCCCATCCTTTTTATTTATTTTCAGAAAGTGTCTAAAGACAATGCCGTTAAATGAGCTGATATGTTTCTTAACTATACGATGTTTGAGTGATTTCTCGATGACAACCTTCATATATGACTAAGTTGACAGCCACTCATTAATTTCAGCAATTGGAAACGGCTATCAACTTCTTTGTCCTCGTCTGATGACTTGTCGGCCACCTCGGAGGAGGGACGAATATTAACTTTTATGGAACAAAATTTATATTAAAAAACACGACGAATTTACACTAATACTAACGTGGACGAATACTGAACATTAACATTATGTGCCGTCTCCCCAACGAAGGTTGGCTATATAGCGTACCCACTAGTGTATTTGGGAATACTCATTGCATGGTGAGACCCTAATCTGAGACTCTAATCTCCTTCACGGTGCGATTCTCATACTACTGCCTCCCCCCTCCCCCCCCCCCCCCCCCAAAAAAAAAACCACGAGAAATGGTTGTTGAAAGGGTTGCAACCGACCCCTCCCGGTACTCGAAATTGTTCGCAACCACGAACTTATAAGTCACAAAGCCAGATACTGCCGCCCAAACAGCAAGAATACAAATGCTGTAGGTCGACAAAATCCGACATTTTCCTTTAGTAAGGGAACAACAAATATGGATCCACGACACTGTGTCCTGTCTTTTCCCCAGTCAGAGGAAGAGAAGATGACAGAAAAAGATTTCCCAGTCCGGCCATTGTTGTTGTTCAGTGACTATAAGTTACCACTCGCTACCTTTCATGTCTGGAGCCGTGGGGGGGGGGGGGGGGGGGTCAAAACCGTGCCTAAAGTGTCAGACAAGGTTCGCCCCTGCGTGAAAATGCTAATGATGCGTAAAGAAACGAGGGCGACTTAAACCTTTAGGGCGCTAGCCATGTCGCGGGCCGGGATACACTGAAATCCGACAGGGCTAGACAAAGAAGTCCCCGATGAATCAGAGCCCGGGGTCAATGAGGCTCGCTGGGGATAGCTGTGGTTTTGCGTTGGTGAATTAGCCCCACTGTGAAATTCTTATGTGAAGGATTATGGCGGTGACCGTTAAAAGCTGCTTGAGGTGGGGAGGCGTGTGGACACTATTACTTCATAATCCGCCTATTCATGGATCGGGTCACCAATACATCCATCCACCCCGGATGTTAAATCTATTTTCCTTAACCTGGCTGCCTATACATCAACGGTTCTCAATCTATTGGTCGCGAACCTTTTTTGGGGGCGTCGAATGACCCTGTCAAAGGGGTCGCCAAAGACCAGCACAAAACAAATATTCATTGGAAGTCATGAAGTATCGACGCAAATAATTGAATAGTTAGGAGTCGCCACAACATGAGGAACTGTACTAAAGTGTCGCGGCATTATAAAGAGTTGAGAACCACTGCTAAACACCAAGGCTTATGGTGTGACTCATTCGACACTCTTCTTCTGGTTTCAAATTCCTCCTTCCCTTTTTCTTTTCTAAGAGCATATTAGACCCTCAACCAACTTGCGTCAAGACGACCTAATCTCCGCTACTGTGTCCACTTACCCCATCCCCCCCCCCCTTTTTTTTTTTTCTCGCTTCTTTCTTCAATTTGGAAACGTTCCCTAAGTGGGCAAAAGAAACCCTTTAAGGACACCTTGAAGTCTTCACTCAAAGCATTAGGGATGGATGACACCAACTGGGAGGCTGCCTCTCAAGACCGAAGTGTATGGCGTGCAGCTCTACACAAGGGCGCGGCTACATGTGAAGCAAACAGAACAACAAGACTGATTAAGAAAAGGATGGACAGAAAGGCGACTGCAGGAGATCCCCTCCCTGGCAAAACATTAATTCCCTGTCCTCACTGTCCAAGAACCGTTCGGGTCCGCATCGGCCTCATCAGTCATCTTCGTACTCATGCTTGACGAAACAGAGTGGTCATCAGCATCTTGATGGAAGACGACGACCACACACACACCCACCCACTGAGACTTATGCTCTTAGAATGCTGATGAAAAGAAGATAGGACCTGTGGATTACAAAACCCTATTGAAGATCGCGAATCTATTTTATTCCTCTAAAAAGGGGTGGTCGACAAGCGGAACAGCGCATAAATGCATTTGAATATAAATGTTACAGACAGGTTCTAAGAATATCTTGGGTAAAGAAAAGAACAAATGCACCCATACTTCAAGAGCTGAATATTGAAGAGGGTTGGCTAGTAAAGACAATAAAACAAAGAAAACTGAAATATTTTGGTCACTTGAAACGTCATGGAAGTCTAGAGAGAACAATAATGGAGGGGTATATGCCTGGGAAGAGAGGAAGAGGAAGGCCAAGGAGAAGATGGGTGCAGGATGTGGCAGATGATCTCCAGATGGGTGTATCAGACGCAGGACATCTTGCTCAGGATAGGAAGGTTTTCCGGAGGGTTGTTATGGCAGCGAGGTTCCGCGAGGGACATGCTACTGAACGAATGAATGAATGAAAAAAGGGGTTGGGGGGGGGGGGTCTTTTCATCCGCTCAAATCACTAAGAAACACAAATTTTCACCTGCGCAACGCACGCCTCGCTGGCAAACTCACAGAACTAACATACCTCCGAGCACTGACCGCAAACTATGCAATAACAACACCGTTACTTTCCTTTTCCTGCACGGGAAAACAGAGAATGCAGCTTCCTGGCGTGCGCAAACAACAATGCAGCCGCACAATTCGAGATATGCTGATAGAAAACATACCACGCCAACATGAACAGAATGTTAGTTAGCCAAGCACGGTTACAACGGCAACATGGCTGATCTACATATAAGAAGAAGAAAAATATTCAGGGAAGTTACATGACATTTCATTTCGTGTTGTGCCGAAAACAATACATTACTGCATGCAAAGACGCTTTGCGACACGTTAGGTCCTTCCCTCTGATCTCCCACTGAAGCAGTCTCCTCTCTCTCTCTCTCTCTCTCTCTCTCTCTCTCTCTCTCTCTCTCTCTCTCTCTCTCTCTCTCTCTCTCTCTCTCCTCTCTCTCTCACCTCTCTCTCTCTACTCTCCTCTCTCTCTCTCTACTCTCCTCTCTCTCTCTCTCGACCTCTCTCTCTCTCTCGACCTCTCTCTCTGCCTCTCTCTCGACACCCGAAGCGACCAAAGAGGAAGTGAAGAAGTGGAGGAGACGCTATATAATTCAGTTTTCTTCCAGTGAGGGTTCTGAGACCAGCTTGCTCCAGGACCTGCTTTTCTGTGTGCACATCCATTTTACAGATCCTGCTTTTCAGTGTGCAGACTTTAGTTCCTTGAGTAAGTGTAAGTTCAAACAGACAGGTTTTCTTTTGTCATGATTACAAAACGGTCATTCGGATAAATGCATGTAAGCTCCCTGATTCCAGGGCTCAGGCGAGAGGCGAGCTAAACCCAGCATTTCCTGTTGGACTTTAAAGCCGCGAAGAGGTTTACACACCACTGCAACAGCTTTTTCTTCTACTGATACTATTTTTTTTTCCTCATCTTTTTATCTTTTTCTACCCCTCAATGCAGCATAGACCTTTGACCAACTCATGCTTTGTTATTTTCTTCGCTATTGCATGCAGCTTATCCCCACCCCCCCCCCCCCCCTTTTTTTTCCATCTTTTTAACTCCACCCTCTAGCCCCCTTCTCCGTGTGTGTTTTGGTCTACCTTTCTTTCTACGCTCCTGTAGGCTCAAGTGCACATAAACTTTAGTTATATTGTTCCCAAGATTTCTCAGGGTGTTCCTATCCAAAGCCAGCGTCTTTTATTCACATCCTGGTCCACTGGAACTTGATTAGTTCTCCCCTACAGCTCAACATTAGCGATTCTATCAAACCATTTTAATTCACCCTTGTCTGAGCAGGTACCAGTTTATGAATGTTTGTAGTTTATTCGTAACTGTTTTTGTTTTTCTCCGTGTCTCCATTCCTGTTACTACTAATAATAAATACTATTACTGTACTGTTGCTGCCACTGCTACTACTGGTACTGTTACTTCTATTTCGTCTTCTTGGAGATTTTTTTCCCTTTTCTGTGTATCTGCTCTTCTTGTTTTCCTTCTGTCTCGTCCAAGTGCCCCTTTTTCCGAAGGCAGTATATCGTTTTTGCATATGCCCCGCATTAAATCAAATGACTTGCACCGGAGACTTCTTGTTTACCCGCCGTACCTGCGAACACTGGGTATCTGGTTTCATTACTCACGTCCGCTATCTTAACAAACCAACGATTCTTTTGGGAAATGCCCAGCACTCATATCGTGAATCGAACCCAGAAACGACGTGTTTAAGAGACACGTTTAAAACATAAATAATAAAACAACTCACAAGTGTAGGCAGTTTTTAGGGGTACGGTTGGCTAACCGCTTTAGCTATCAGGGGGAGGAAGGAGATCTTTCCCCCTGCTGGCGCTCTGGCTGAGATCCAATGAAGCGAGAGAGAAACACGAGGCTTATCTAAAGCAAACAGACATCCCAGCAACATACAAATGTCCTTAGGTCTGGTCTTTCTTCTCTTCGAGACTTGCATTTATTTGAATCGTCAGTTGTGAAAATCCCGCAGCCGCAAGAGACGTGGAATACTGACCCGGTAAGGTAATGTCGTTGCCACGTTTCCCAATCGCTGAACACATTATTGTTATGTGCATGTTGTGTGTGGGTCCTAGGATCCACTTGGGGTTGGGGGTGGGGTGAAAAGACCCACTGCCCCAAAACAAGCATGTCGTAAAAGACGACTAGTTAAAGAACTGCTGTATTGCATGTGTTCAACCGAAAGCTTCAGATGCTGCAGTAAAATGTAAAGCACCAGGCAAGGTGCCCACCACCGTTTAAAAAAAAAAAGAGCGAAGAATGTATCTACAAAAGAGAAGAAGGTAACAGGCTTGATCTCTCCCCCCTCACTTGCGCTACAAATTCGGGTTTTCCTCCATGTCACCGATTCTCGTTGGAGAACCTCGGAAGACATTACACCTGAATCCGAGGTCAACACAGAATACTGCTGTGTTCTTTGTTTGTGTTCACCAGATGTAAGCTCAGACGGAAAGTCCTAGTTGTTGGAACATTTCTGGACTTTGGTTTGTTTCAGGGTTCCAGGACTTGAACTGTGTGTGTGCATCTGCTTTAAATACTTTGCTTATATAATGCAGACTGTTGGCTCCTCGTCGCTCAGATATATGCAATACGACTTTGGAGGAACCACTTCTAATTATGTGTCTTTTACGACCAAAGGGCAATAGGTCTGCCTGCCCCTCCTCTCAATAATAGTACAGCTTCCTTTTCCACGCCTTCAGGCGTATAGGGCATATAGGGCTAGACCTATATTTTTGTACACCAATCGGCACCAGATGGGGGATGTGGTCAGCATCAAGCCGGTCGCCTTTACTTCCCGGGACTGCATCCGCTACCCACTCATGGCTGGGTTGACCTGGGAGTCAAGGTCATTTTTGGAGAGAAAAAATCCGGCTTCACCAAGGAGCGTACCCACGCCCTTCCGATCCGCACGCGAGCGTCTAGCCGCTACGCCACGGTGACTCCACCTCCTCTCAATATTTTTTTTAATGGGGCCCTGAAACCTTCACGGAAAATTCTGCAAAGTATAATAGTACACGACAGCCGGCTCGAAGAGAAGGCCAGTTGTAGTATCATAGACATCAACGTAACATGGAAGGGCTGCCTCGTAGCGAATACTCGATGTTAGTTACGACTTCACAGGTGAAGTCGGGAGATGTGAACCAGCGCCACCGAACACGGTTATAAACCATAAGTGCTCTGCCACCAGTACGGACAGCTGTTAAGAAATTGTCCGCCTGTGTCACTGTCCGCACGTAACTCTGTAGCTACAGCGACGTTCCTCCATTTACCCCAGAGTGTCAACTCTGGTACGCATTTCCTAAAGGCTGGGTGAACCCCGGGAGCCGCCCGGTTTAGAATACCGACCGTGGGCTGCAGCGAGTCGCAGCTGGATTTGAAAGCGATCCTCTTATCGACTGCGCTAACGCGGCCCCGACTTCACATGTTCTATGGCATGCTTCCTGAAATGCGAGCAAGCGAGCCAGCGGGCGAACAGTTGGAATGAACGTTAAAGCTGGCGGTTTTACTGGCTGGTTGATAAATCATCGCATGACTCAAACAGACTACACGTTAATTTTACTTTCGACCGTATCTATTAAAAAAAATTGAGTTAGAAAATATACCTCAAGTATTTCAGGATCTTCGCCGGTGATACGGAGTTCGTGCACTGCGCCAAGAATCTTCGGACTCAGGCTTCAGTTAAAAGTAGAACGAAGCACTAATGGGATACTACCCTTGTGCCAGGATGTTGATTCGACGTATAAACCAAACCAGAAATCTTTTCCTGTCCTGACGCCGCGAGGCATCTCTTGATGTTATCTCCCAATCTAGTCGTCTATTCGGTGTTAATGGTACTTCGATTTCAGTTCACTCCAAACAAAGGAAATCCGGGAGTTTCTGGGATAGTCTAAACACATTATGTAACGGTTTATTCCTTATAAAATGCGTTTTTGCTAACCATAATCCGTGCTAAATATAGCTACCCTAAATACAAAACTAGATTTGTTTGGGGTGAATTAGAGTTAAAGCATCTCGAAATGTTTCAGTTATCTCTTGTTTTCATTCTTCCAGCTCTATTTTTTTTTAAACTTCAGAAGGTTTGCATGCCAAAGTTCGCTCTGAAGAAGTGCGTCCGTTTCACAGACTTCGTTTAGCTCACATTTTTACAGAGACCCCTAGCGGACACCTAACCTGGTGCAATGAAGTCGATCCTCGTGACGTTAACTTCTCACTTCATTTAGCGAGTCACGAGAGCTACAGAGTTCGTGTGCCTTGTGCAACGCTCATGGCAGGCAGGCAGACGTTCTGCGCAGACAGACCAAGTCGTGTGGAATGACCCTTTGCATTGATCCTTGCGACGTTAAATTTTCACTCCACTCAGCCACTCGCTCCTCTTTTTACCCCCCCCCCCCCCCCCCCTTTTCTGATTCTGATATTCAGTCTCTTTTAAATCTCTGAATGTGTGTGTGTGTGTGTGTGTGTGTGTGTGGGGGGGGGGGGGTCCAGGCGAATCTCATCTAACGTTACAGCAGGATCCTCAACCCAGCACACGCGGGTCTAGTGTTAAGCACACACCGCCTGACACATGCCTTCTAAATCTACCCACATGATCGGTGGAGCAGTAGTAGCGACCGACATTGTTTCGCCTTCCACCAAAGCTTATTTTCATTATGGATGGCAGAACCAAGGCTTGGCAGGAGAAACCCTGCTTCTAACCAGTATGCTAGTATGCTAATATGACGTTAACTAAACGTGTGTACACAGTTTTACCGCTAGGTTTTACGGATCTCGCGTCTGGTAAGATCATTTACACGCGTTTTACATCGTAAAAGTTGGCAACAACACAACTGTTTATTTTCCCCGCCCTCTCTTTTTTATGAGACTCAAGCGTGATAGGCACAAGATATGACAACGGCTGGCTAGGTAAAAAATATATCTGGAGCGCATTGATTTATTGCACCGCTCCATAAATACAGTAAGTTTGGAACTGCGATGTCGCTTACCGTCTACAGTCTACTACAGTGTTCCCAAACTTTCTGGGCCACCGCCCCTTTTGAGTGAAACAAAAAAATTGTTTCGCTCAGTGCCTCCCATCCTTCCTCCTACTAGAATTATCACCATCATCATGTGTCGCGTTGAAAAGCATAAAAGGCCATCAGTCGTCACCCTACACAATCAGCAGAATGACGGATACGGTGGTGCTCTTCTTCCGCCTCGTGCATGTGGCTAAGCGACCAAGGTATGTATGTCTTCGCTCTGCCTTTGTTCTCTTGCTATTACTATTCTTGCCAGTTAAAACCAAGTTCTCGAATCTATTCCTTGCCTTGAAATATAATTATCATCATTATGTTGCAGGTCCTTTGCAGAACGTCGCTCTCATCACGGTCTGCCTGAAAGCAAACTCTGTCTTTTGCCAGCTCTCCCGCCTCATGCACTGTCATATTCAATGAGTCACTTATATCAGGTGCCCATCTTTGTGTCGGTCGGCCCCTGCCCCTTCTTCCTCGTACCCTGCCTTCTGCTATTAATTTTTTCCAATCCGTCGTGGCGCTGGATATGACCAAAACATTTCAGCTTCCGAGAAAGGATGCTGTTTATTAGCCAATCTTTCTTGATGTTCAGATCTTTCAAGATGTCAGTATTTCTCCTCTTTTTGTCCAAGATATTCTGAGAATCTTCCTATGGCATCTCAGCTCAAAAGCCCCTATTCTCTTTCTTAAGGACTGGGAGATAGTCCACGACTCACATCAGTATGTTGCTACAGGGAAGATGCATGCACTAAAAATTTTAATTCTGATCTCACTGCTGGTGCTTAACCATAGAATTTTAGACTGTTTAATCTTTGCATTGCTATGGCAATTCTGTTAATTTCTGTCAAACAGTTTTCATCGCTATTTATTACATAATTTTCCTGCTTAAACTGAAAACCTAAGCAATCATTGCGATTTTAATCTGTTACACTGTGTTCAGAAAGGTACACATAGTTTCTCAAAATGGTCACTCTCTCTCTCTCTCTCTCTCTCTCTCTCTCTCTCTCTCTCTCTCTCTCTCTCTCTCTCCTGGTGATTCAATGCTTTCCGCTGCACCTAAGGCTGTTACCGCCCCACACCCACCCCTCCCGGAGCGTCACGTCGCCTTGTGAATTTGATCAAGGCTGCTACCGCCCCCTGTACCGTCCCAGCGCCCCGGGAGAGGGGAGGGGGTGGTAGCGCCCACTTAAGGAAACGCTGGTCTACTGCTTGAAAGCGATTTTTGTTACGGCTCCTCCCAACGGTGGAAGTCGCGATAACGAAATGACAAGCCAGCCTAGCCTGTCAGTCAAGTACTTCGTGGGTTCGCTCCCTGGCGGAACCAGACTTTTTTTTTTTTTAATGACCTCGGCTCCCAGGTCGACCCAGCATTGAGTGGCGACCGGCGTAATGCTAACCACATCACCCATCTTGTGCCGATCGGTCTATAAAATAATAGTTCTAGCCCTACATGCCCTATACGCCTAAAGGCGTGGAAAAGGGTCCTTTACTTTACTTTTATTTACTAGATGCAGGGTAGCGTTGCCTTAAACAGAGCAGGTCAAACCAAGACCGGCTCCAGCTGACGGGCCGTGCTGCTGACGTCACCGGGTCGGGCTAACGATGAGTTATTGCAGCGGTTCTCAAACAAGAAATGAACTATCTTCGACAGTGGCGAGCAAAGACGACTTCAACTTTCAAGTATCCACATGCCTTCTTTATTAATTTCACATTTTTGGCCGACTTTTCTTGATTATTGCCGCGGCACCCCTGGCATACGCTCGCGGCACCCCAGGATACCTCGGCACCCAGTTCATGAACCATCGTTGGACCAACCAGATGACGTCAGCAGCGCGACCCGTCAGCTGGAACCGGTCGTGGTTAAACTCGACTGCTTAACTCTTTCACTACCAAGAACCGACTATACGCTTCATGGCCATTCTAATGACCCTGTTGTCTTCTGCCGCAGATAGATGACACATCGACCCTTTGCATCATAATAATGTTTCAACTACTACTATCTCATGATGTCTCTGTTTTTTCTTCTTCTTCACGTTCACTAGCTGTAAACTCTGGTGGAATGCTCTGTTCGTTCGTCCCCTTCTGGGCTGCAGTCCTGCTCCAGAACTTGAGTGTTGCGTGTGCATTCATTTGGCAGATGTGTGAAGACTGTGGTTCCTTGCCTCTCAGTCAGAGATACACCCCGACTTCGAAGGAAGCTCCCAATCAGAAGACTCTTACGACATCCTTATGGGCAGGCAGTGGATCTTTTCTTGTTTTCCCTGTAACGGACCCCTCACGGGAATGTCTCTGTTTAACACCTTTAGATGTAAGTAACAACTGCATTCAAGCTCAACTTCTTCTTGCTATATAATCCTTTCTTTCCTTTTTTTCTAATGCCACTACCTCCTGTATTTACCACTTGTGTGGTGTAGGCGAGAGTGATGGTGGGTGGGTGGGAGTATGAGGTCTCTGAGCCTGAGGGTTCACGGCCACATGACTAGCGCTGTCGCCACGGACTGTGCAAATCAGAATGTTTATTGTTTCCCCTGACATTAATACTCCACCTCCTTACCGGGGATCAAACCCCAGTCGCCACTTATCAGAACAGAGCGGGTAAGAAAATAATAACCGCTTGGGACTGAAAGAGTTGAGCTTACAGAGCACACAACTGTTATGTATCACCATTCCCCAAAAGACAAATCTCCGGGCAGCTCCTCCCTACACACTGCATTCGCTAGGAAAACATATCTTACAGGAAGCCACAGCCAGATGAAGACAAATGTCTTTTAAACAACATCGTGAGGTGCAGGGGAAACAAAACGTACATCAGTTGAGTTTGAGGTTATGGTTAACCCATACTGAAACCCAATGCGGGCATGTTATAAGAAATGATTCGTTTTTAATACGATTTTCAAAAGCTACTAAATCTGCATCGCCTCATCGCTGTGTTAGCTGACTTATCTGTGAGCGGTTTTTCGGGGTTGCGAAGAAATGTAGGTGCTTTATTATTATCCTACCCCGAATTGGTGAAATCAACAGGTCACGGGACAGTCTAATATTCTAGGGGTGGTAGATAGGCTGCATGCAGTGATGTTACCTAAGCTGCACTCTCTCGTGGGACGTCGGTGGGTTGGGGTTAGGGCCAGTTATAGATGTTTTGGGGTTGTTAAAAGCACAAGAAAGCCGGTAAACCCAGTCTTACCATCCTCTAAAATGTTGGACTGTCCTGTGACGTCATTTGGGGTAGGATATTAATAAAGAACCGAAATGTATACGTTTATTGTCTCCAAGATACAGCTGGTAGTACATCTTCCACTTTCTTCTGATGGCTTAGTACAGTAGCTCTCAACCTCCTAATGCCGCGACCCTTTAATACAGTTCCCTCCTGTTGTGGCAATCCCTCAGACAATTATTTTCCTTCACAACTTCCACAAATGTGTGTTTTCCGGTGGTCTTAGGCGACCCCTGTGAAAAAGGTCGTTCGACCCACACACAAAAAAGGTCGCGACAGACAGGGTGAGAACCGCTGGCCTGTAATGTTGCTTCTATCCTTTATTGGTACATTTGCTGCTACAGCCGTCAAGAAAGGCAGAACGTTCACAGCGCAAGGGTGATGTCTTTATTACATTGTGAGAATCTACGTGTCCATTTCTTCCGCAAGCATGACGTAAAGGGCAACTAATTATGGATTTTCTGAAATATGACGTATTGGGTCAAAAGATTTCGCAGCGCAAGTGTAAACTAGAAGACAACGTAACAGTCGCCCATTTAGGAGACGGAGAGTAGCTGAAAAGGTAAAACAAAATTAGGAAAAGATAGGGAAACTTAAATATTCATGGCAAAGATATGAAATGGACTAGAAAAAGAACATCATCATCATGTATGGTGAAAATATGGGGGTGAATACAAGGAATTCCAGGGAAATTTGACTAACAAGTTTGACTAAAATTGTTGAGCTTTTTAGTCAAATTTCTTTGGAATTCACCATCATGTAGCAGATCCTTTGCAGAATGTCGCTCTCATCAAGGTCTGCCTAAAGAAACTAGGTCTCTCGCCAGTTCTCCCGCCTCATGCACTTTCATACTCAAGGAGTCACTTATATCCTGTGCCCATCTTCGTGTTGGTAGGTCCCTGCCCCTCCTTCCTGGTACCATACCTTCTGCTCTAATGTTTTTCTAATCGGTCGATATGACCAAAATATTTCAGCTTCCGAGACAGGATGCTGTTTATTAGGCAATCTTCCTTGATGTTCAGATCTTTCAAGATGTCAGTATTTCACCTTTTTTTCGTCCAAGATATAATGAGAATCGTTCTAAAGCATTTCAGCTCAAAAGAGAAAAAGAAGACAAAAGCAAAATTATAACTCTTGCCAGTTAACAGCTGATGATGTCTTTGCTTCCACAACACAAAACGTTCTTGGAGTGATCAACGAGCAATGAACGTACGACAATAATACATGTTAACGTCTTTTTGGGTACCATAAAACGGCCGCACTCTTAATACGTTTTACAAAGCCCAAAACAATATCATTTTTAAACAGACTTGTGGAGGCTTACGGGAGGATAGGGGGGTCAAGCGGGGTCATCACCCGGGCGACCTTTAGCGATGTACACGTGTGAGTGTATCAAACGACGACTGCGGTGGAGGTGGCAGAATAATAAACAGAATCCTACAAGGAGCGCGTATCTTTGGGTGTCGACATGTAATTAGGCCGGGACTCGTAGATAGCTGGAGCATCATTGGACAAGACAAATTGTCTCAATACGTTTGTTCCAGTAGCCGCCGGTAGAGCTGACTAAAGGAGGTGTTTGTTTATTAGAAACATCGAATCCTCCGTGAGAATAACACAGTCGGACGTGAGAAACATCAACCAGCCATGGACGGCCAAGTCAAAGCGGCTATGATGCTGGTTTTGATATCATGCGTGACATCAATCAATAGACGCGGGTTCAAATCCAGAGCTGAACAATGCAAAAATGTTTTCATCTATGAAAGGTAACAGCTATTTTACAAGTAATGTGCACACTTCCAGACATCATAGAGGGAGCGGGGATCTTTGTCTGCACACTGCAGAATATATTTCAAGATTAAGGCTGAAATGCGCATCTTGTACACTGGGCACAGTAATCAGTGGTAAAGCTAAAATGTATAACCTGAACGCTGCTTGGTTATAATAAGGGCACGCGTTCAAATCCAGTCAGCAGGCTGTGTGGTTATTGCTAGCGTAAGTGTTAAATTCGTCGCTCATTGACAGGTACTGTTAGTTAGTTGCGTATCCTTAACAAGACGTTGCAGAACCAACCCCAGCAGCCCCTGGCTGTTGTGTGGTTTTTCTAGGCAAATTTACGTCCAGTAGTTTGCCAATGCTACCTGGACGGTCGGCTCCTTGATACCACTGTCGAAACCAACGCAAGGCACATGGCCCGCAGCTGGGATCGAACCCAGCATCCCGGCATTACGAAGCGTCGCATCGACTTAGCCACAGAGCCGACTGATAGGTACTGTTCAGAACGGAACGGAATTACGTGGTCAGCTGGAAAAAAAAAAAAACAGAGGGAAACTGGAACATGTAACCACTAAAAAGACCCGGCTGAAAGAGAGACAGGGCAAGACAACGCGAGAAGACTCTTGATAACCCATTTTTCTCATGTGATAAAGGGGTTTCAACATACGAACTGACACGCAGTTGTGGCTCGCAAATTGTGCTGATGTATGATCGCCTTGGCACTTGATGATGATGATGATGATGAATGTTCGGAGCAATAATAATTTTGCCAGAATTTAGGATTGACGCACCAACCCTGACGTTACTTGCCGCCGGAAGTGTTCAAGTGGAAACAAAGAGCTGGCGTGCTTTCGGTTGAATACTTGCCAAAAGTGAATAATATGTCTTCTGGGTGCGAGAGAGAGAGAGAGAGAGAGAGAGAGAGAGAGAGAGAGAGAGAGAGAGAGAGAGAGAGAGAGAGAGAGAGGGGTGGCTACAACCGGACTGGTCCGTGTTAACTCAAGTAGCTTTAGGATAGAACTGTAGAGGAACTGAAGCAATCCGTAGCCACTGCAACCGCAGCTGAATGTTTTAGACAAATATATCTTCTTCTTTTTTTCCAGTAAAGTTTTTACCCCCTCCAGATTTGCAGTCCGTAATATTAACATCTTAAGGAGGAGAGTCGACCAGATATAATTCACTAAAAAAAAACCCGTTCAGACGAATAGCACGGTTACACTGCGACAAAACAAAACGGTTATGGTGCAACCTGTAGTTCACTGTGGGTAATTAGTTGTGTATCCTTTACAGGACGCTGCAGAACCAACCCCAACAGCCCCTTGCTGTTGTGTGGTTTTTCTAGACAAACTTACGCCCAGTAGTTTGCCATTGCTACTGTAAGGTCGACTCTCTTGATACCACTGTCGAAACCAACGCAAGGTGCATGGCCCGCAGCTGTGATCGAACCCGGCATTACGAAGCGTTCGCATCGACTCAGCCACAGAACCGACTCACTGTGGATGGGCAGTGTAAAATATAATGTGTTATGAACTGACAGCTTTGCATGGCCCATCCCGTAAATAATTTTGTATAAAAAGTCGCTGACACAAAACACAAGCGAACTTAATAAACGCTTATTAAAATGGACTAAATTAACAAACTTGGAACAGATGTTGGCGATACATGCTGTACCCTGTCTCTTGGCCTATATTTGACTCTCTCTCTCTCTCTCTCTCTCTCTCTCTCTCTCTCTCTCTCTCTCTCTCTCTCTCTCTCTCTCTCTCTCTCTCTCTCTCTCTGGTGGGGCGATGAGGCCAGTCCAAGGGAATACAATCTGGTGTGAGGATCCAACTCTTAGAGTTCTTGAACTCCCCCTGGACCTACACGTTTATCCCTGTTGGAAATAAATATGTAGGAATCAAGTGGTCGTCGTGATAACCTGCCTGCGACCGTCAGCGTTAATTATATGGATGCTTGTTGCACCGTGAACCCAGCGCTACGCTGGCTATTGATTTCTACAGCTTGAGTCGGTCACTAAGGGCTTTTACAAAGCTGCTACCGAGACCCCGATCTCAGCTTAACGTTCAATAACGAGTACACATTCCGGGTCATTCACCTCATTAATTATCACGATCCACGGACAGCTCCAGAAGGGGACATGTTACTTTCTTCAATGATCATAGACAGTTTGTGGATGAGCGAAAAATTATGTGGAAGCGACGGAGATGTGGTTTTATAGACGAATGGTGAGAATACCCTGGACAGACAAACAGAGTCATTAAGACATCTCGAAGAAACTGATTCGCAAGGAGAACCCATCCGAAGAAGACACGCTGCACTCTTTGGTCATGTCATAAGAAGGTGACAACTGCACCTCATTACAACAGTAAGAGAAGACAGACAGAGGTAGATGAAGATGCCGGACACTTTGCCATCACGGCATGGAGGATCCTCTGTTTAAGAGCTGACTGAAAGTACACGAGATAGAAAGTTGTGGATATACTCGACTACACACGCCATGGACTTTTAAGAAGAGAACGGCTCTCTGGCGAAGTTGGTTAAACCTGATTTTCGCGGCGGCCGGGTGACGAACTCCTTGTGGTCCGGGTTCACTACCGGGGGTAGGCAGAAAAGCCACATTTCTCCCAGATTAACGGTACCTATAATGGAATCAATGCCGAAGGGTTGCGATATCCATAGTACCGAGCCAAAGGGTTTACAACTCATGGTTTCTGGATACGTTTAAAAAAAAAATAAGAAGAAGAAAAGACACACGGAGTAGCTAGCCACAAATACAAAGCACACAAGCTATACAGTCCCACTTACCGTCAAACTTTTTCGTACGTGAAGCAAAATTAGTTTTCAGCAGTTTAAAAGGCTCATCGAGCTGTCGTATGTGTTCTTTATTAGTCAGAGATACTAACTTGTCCTCCATGCTCCGCGTGCAGCACGTCTCTGTGTGAGGACATATTGATAAATCCATACCTGCGGAAAGGTAAAAATTAACAGGTAAGTTTTCTTGCCTTACTATAATATAATAATAAATAACAACATTTACCCGTCTTTATAATGGAGATCAGCCACGGTGGGTATGTGTATTCACTGCCACCTTGCGAATATTACGTTGTGAGACCACAATCTCTTTCATGGTGCGACTCTCAAACAAGTGCTGCCTCAAAGCATCAGGCGGTTCCTCACCAACACAGGGTTAGTGTTAATATGTTTATGTCAAGTGACTTGTCATAAATAAAAAATGTAATTCTTGTCAGTGATTGTCGTCGGGGCCCCAGCACACTTATCTGTCCACGGGCCCTAATATTGTTAACATGGTTGAGTTTCAAGCCACTGTTTGAAATGCATAAGAGCAAGCAGTCTTCTAAATCACCTGCTACGTCAAGCATTGTGAAATGTGCTCACAAATCTCTAAGCCACACAACTGCCCTAGCTCCATGGATACAAACAATATATTTCATATTCATTTATTTCCTGATCCAATCTAACAGTAACAATAACACAGTTAGGTTACCAAATCTTCCACGGTAAGATTCTCGATTTGGCTTGAGCCCCTGATTGATTTGATTTGATTTGATTCAAGAACCGACATCACAGCACTCGGGGCATTTCCATAAGCGCTCTGTCCCCATCTTCAGCAGCCAGCGATGAGTTCCGATACTAATAGTGCGTAGCATTCTGATTAAACGTCCGTCTTGCCTTTCATCTGAGCCTCGAGCATTTGCCAGAACCTCTCGTTACCCCCAACTGCATTAATCTCACCAGAATGTGGTGATCCATCTGCTCCTCCGAATTGTACACGCTCTCCCACAAGGCACTAACCATGTCTGCTCTATCATGTATCAGTATTCCACCAAGTTGTTCAGAGCCAGCCAGTCTGTCCGCCTGTTCATTTCCCAACACACCTGCGTGACCCGGTGAAAAAATCCAGACAATACTCCTCACTCGTGTCCTCCGCAGCGAAGCATGCCACTCTGCAAAAAGCATACCTGTTCTGATCTTCCTCAGCATGCTTTCTGAATCAGTTACAATCACGATGTGTGTGTGTGTGTTGTGTTCTCTAGCCAGCGGAAAGCGGCAGTGACCGCCTCCACCTCCATTCTTAAGCTGGATGTTGTGGTAAAGTCTCCACTCGGGGGTAATTGGGAGAAGTACCACTGCCCACAAGCTATGAGGACGAACTAAAAGACCCACCATGGAAATCGAGCTTTAATATGTCAAGATTGTGAAATCAGTTTACTAATCTATAAGAGAAGTATCTCCTGCACAAACATCAAAGTAACAGATATTCAAGCTATGAAACTGCCACTTTACAGCTAATTTTCCTTCAAAGTCGGCGTGCATCTCTTTGGGAGGCAAGAAACCAACAGTATGCATACAAAATAAGTCAGATCTGTAACACAGACATGCACGCAAAACTCAGGCTCTGGAATAAGTCTAGGTCCAGAAGTTGACAAACAGCAAAACTTTCCGCCGGAGTTTACAGCCGGTGAACGCGAAGAAGAGGGGGGAAAACTGCAACAACTTTCCATTTTGTCACAAAACATTTGCTGTAGGAAGGCTAACAAAAACAAATAATGGTGCTACTGGTAAATTCTTCTTCTTCTTCTTCTTCTTCATTATTTACCGGCTGTAAGCTCCGGTGGATAGGCCTCGATGTTCGTCCATTTGGACTTTGGCTTTGAGCCACGGTCTGAGTTTTGTTTGTAAATCCCGTGTACTAGCTTTGTGTGTGTGCAGTTGGTTGTTCCTTGTCGCTCAGGCAGATGCAGTCTTATTCGAAAGAAGCTCCCAATTAGTCGACTCCTACGACATGCCTGGGTGGGGGAGGGGGAAGGGTCAGTGGGTCTGTTCTTAATTTCCTTACAATGGGGTGCTGGAACCCACACGGGAAACCGGTACGGTACAGAAACTATCCTACTTCACGGAACTCTTTCTCGACACATACTTCTTCTATATTCTTCTTTCGTTGGCCATTGAAAGGTCATTTCGCAGTTATGTTGCGGGTTACAACTATGTTGTAGTGTAGATCATAACTATGATGTACAAGTATGTTGTAGTTCACAACTATGTTGTGAAATATTATGTGTACCTTTCAGCACAACACATTTCATCACATTGAAAACGTTTCTACCCCCCCCCCCCCCCCCCTTACCTAAAAGAAAACTAAGGCCCTGGAATTAATATTCATTCCAATGATATAATCTCCTGCACCGACGTCAAAGGTCAAGAACATCTACAACGTAAAGAGATCTGATTATTCGTATCAGGAGACAATCTACATTCTTTGAACACATCACAGCGGAGGGAAAATGGAGGGGGGATAAACAGCTTAAAAACCAAGAGACAAGTCGCTGGACAGTTTGCGGTGAAGGTATAGCAGTTTACGTGCGTCCGAAATAATTGAAACTACACGAGTCAGAAGGCTGAGGTCAGATATGACTTTCGACGCCATAAGGACACCTGTAAAATATAAAATACCTCAATTTTTGTTGAAACACTACCACCCCCCCCCCCACCCCCTTTCATCCCCAGTATGTTGTAAAAGCGGAATGATAAAGGACTTGGTGTTAAGCCAAAAAAAAAAAAAAGATACTGCAGCCCAGCTGTAAGCCACAACACATGTACCAATTACCCCTTTAACTGCGAAACGACGACGACAAAGAAACTGAGGTACAGATAGCTCTATCAAAACACACTAAGGACATTTCACCAGAATGAACAATCTGACGGCCATAAACTTTATCGACAAACACATCATCGGAAAACATCCAAAACATACAAGTATCTTTAGCAGCTAATCGACACCCATAAACACGGTTATGATTGCGTGAATTGCTTGCAACTGCCTGGGCTACCGACTATAAAAATTAATGCTCCGGAAAGTTCTTCCTCATTTTATCACAACAAAAATAAGTTTTTGTAAAATCAATTGTCAGCTTTAGGCGTTGCAAACGCGCTTCGTAATGGCCAGGTTTGATCCCAACTGCGAACAATTTGTCTTGCTTTGGTTTCGACAGTGTTTATCAAGGACTAAGCGTTTAGATAGTAATGGCAAACTAGTAAACTTAAAAAATGTGCCTAGAAAAACCACAACAGCCACACACACAAAATGCTGGGACTGGTTCTGGAACGTCCTGTAAGGGGTACGCAACAAACTTTTATTTTTCCAATCAATTAATTTATGCATAAAGAAATACAATTTAAACAACATGTGTCTAGCGCTTACGGGAAGCAAAAATTAGTAATAATGTGCACTACCAAGCATAACGTAGCAGCAAACAGGTCTGGTGAGACATGATTCGATTGCAAAGACTACTTCAAGGAACACTGGGTGGTATGGGGGGAAGGTAATCAAAGAAGAGGTTGGCAAAGAAGAACCTGCAATGACATCAAGAAATGGACATTGCTTAATTAATATTCGCCCGTTCCACAAGCAATAGCAAACTACTGGACGTAAATTTGCCTAGAAAAACCACACAACAGCCAGGGGCTGTTGGGGTTGGTTCTGCAACGTCCTGTAAAGGATACGCCACTAACCTGTTCCACAAGCGGAAGACATAGAAAAGATGGTGGGTACTCAAGAACGTACATTGCTAGAATTGGCCTTATCAGCCATCTGCGCACTCACAAAACCCAATCAAGCCACCAATGGATGAAAGGACCGGTCATCATCACCAGTGACGGATAAGCAACAAGGGTCTGACATTTCACATGGCAATTATCGGCGGTACAAAATCGAGAACTCAGCAGAAACATTCTCATAGCTACACGGGGCATACGGCGTTAGACACACGATTAACGACTAGTGCCCATTTGACCGGTGGGTGGGACTCAATATCTCGCCAACCGCCTGTACTTCCCACGATATTTCCTGACACCTACTTTAAAGTTGTTTTAAAGCTGGTCTATATGTAATATTTACATCACCTAGCTCCCCGTCTATGCGTTATGTTGTGCGTCGCTTCTGAATGCCGATGAAGGCTTGCGCCGCAACTTCCAACGAATGTTTACTGTAATTATAATTTGGTAAAACCTACATTTTTTTTCACACCGGTAGACATTTTGTGTCTTCCAGGTCTTTACATTTCCAAATCGTTTACCCCTGTTCGGAGCATTTTTTTAAAAGAAGGTGTTCCGGTAAGCCTTCTTTAGTCTTGTTTCAAACGATAAGCGCTGCGTACACATCCGTTTTACACATCTGACTGATTTGGATGCGGGCTGATGGTTACTATCCTCTCGGGCATATGGACTCAAACTCTGAAGGAAGCTCCCAATTAGCTGACTCTTACGACATGCTTATTGGGGAGGCAGTAGGTCTATTCTTGTCCCCTCCCCCCCACCCCCTTCCACAATAGGCCACCGGAATCCACACGGGAGGTGCATTTGGCTCTCCTTGCAATAACGGTCGCTAGTTGGACGGCGACAGCCGCTTCGTCGGAGTTCAGGTCCCTGGCTGCAGTGCAATTACGGAGTGGGAAAGAGGGAACGAAACAAATGACATAATTAGGGCTAGGGGTAGGGGTAGAGCTTGCGTCGCAAGAACGCGGTCGATAATGTGAGTCGCAGCGCGTGGTCTAGAAGCCGTGTTGAACTCAATTTGTTTTGTGATTCGTGCCTTGTCCACTCCGTAATCTCACTGCCTCTCATGCTTGGCTGTGTCGATCTTTACTCCCAGTTCGGCGCTTCTTTGAATCGTTCCCCAAAATGGCGGCTATAATATGATGGCGTTCAAAAGGGAGCTAAATTGGCCAATTTCTGGCCATAAAATATCCAAAAATATCCGAATGCGGGGTCAGTTCTATTAAAAATATATGTGCCGGCTCCGAATAACGAAACAAATGCTCTGACAGGGTCTGGGCGATACGTTGCTTGCCGACCTGCTTCTGCGAGTATACCCCCCGCGCCGCTACGCGCGGTTGGCCAGAATTGCCGCCAGTGGTTCTCGTATTCTTGGCAGTGGTGCGGTCACGTTGCTTCCAAAATCATCGGAACTTCCAGCCACATGTAAACGCTTTTATAAAATCCAAGATGTAGACTCACATAAGCTAAAAATTGCAATTGTAGAACATTTTGTTGAATAAATAAAATGCTGCCGGACGTTGTATTTCTTAATTTACGTCTTAGCTGTCAGTTTTTCTCACTTTTCCCAGTCTGCATGTGTAAAAAGGTAAAACAATGCTTTAAACCAACTTTTCCCCCACAGAAAACCAAGAAGCAAACATCTTTACCTCAGTTTATTGAGTTTTTAATCAATTATTTTGATTGCATTCATGATTACTTGTAGCCGTTATCTTATGTACTTCTCATTTTGATGGTAAACCACCTCACAATTTATTTTATCTCCTCTTATTATCTACCCCGCGGCTTCCAGGTTTTAAACACTAGAGCGCGGAGATGTACAAAAACAGCTGACGGGACTTTTTAAGAGTCTTTACGGTAAAGCAGGGAGCGTAACTTTTGGTGGCAGCTGTATAAGTTTATGGCCCTTTTATTGGAGATGCCTGTTAGCGGGAGTGACTGTGTTGTGATTACAGTAATGCCTGGGACTATTAAATGTTGGTACGCTTAGTTGATCACCCGGTGTAGATGATACGGGCTGAGCTGGGGTAAAGCTGTAGAAATGTAGACAGAAAACGCGTCCCCGTGTGGATTCCGGGATTCCGTTGCGGGGGGGGGGGGGGGGGGGGGGGGGGAGAAGACCCACACTGCTCTTGAGAAAAAAAGCACGTCAAACAAAGCGACTAATTAAGGATTTGCTGGAATCCGATGTGTTTGACCGAAAGGCCGCAGATTTTGCAGCCTAGCTGTGAACCATACCGCAGCGTGTCAACCGCCCTTTTGAGGCAGCGGTAGTTCTTAGCGGTCTTTTTCTTCTTTTTTTTTTTTTCTTCTTCTTCTCTTCCACCTTTTCGTGTACATGCTTGTCCTGTAAATTTCCATAGATATAAAAAATAAACAAGCATATCACTATCTTTACAAGCAGGGACGGGTTAACCATTGAGCACAACAGGGACGTGCTTAGGGCATGACATACATTTTCAGCCTGCTTAAAGTTTTCATTTTCTTCGTTAAAGTCGTATACAAGTATTAAGAAAAAATATAATCTATCTATCTATCTATCAGCATGCCTGTCTGTTGGTATTTGTTCGTTAGCACAGGCACCATTTTTATTCCATGAGATGGACCAATGTCATTCCCATGACCCAACCCGGGTCACGCCTTATTGGCCAACCCCTCCCTCCCTCTATAGACACACAGTGTACGCTGTTTGTGGGCGTCTACTCCGTCCATTTCCTAGTTTTAGTGAACCCGTTTTTTGCTCCCCGTTCGTGTGTTGCTGATAAATAAGCCAGTGCCTGTCCTCGACATCCTTTTGAGGGAAGTTTTTCGCCAGGAACACAGATGAGTATCATTTATTGTGTACATTAGTCCCATGTAGTCACTTCATAGTTAGAGCATATTTGTGTATTTGTACTTTATGGTTCTTTATGTGCTGATGAAGGCTAATCGCCGCAACGTTTTTTGTTCGTTTATTGTGATCGATTTTGTAAAGCTAACATAAACTGTTTGTTGTTTCTTACCAACTTGTTTGGGACTGAGCCTCGAGAGGCAGGGGGTAAGAAGTGTTGGTGTTGTGGGTAGTGGGTTCCCCCCCCCCCCTTACTTCACCCTAGGTCTAGTGAATATCTGTTCACGAAAGGAGCGTCCATTGTGGTGTCAGCCTCTTGACCTAGCAAAACCTCTCTTACCTCAAGACCATTGTGCGTGGCGAAGAGTCACAGCCTCCCCGAGGTAGTCCTGGTAACTGGGGGTGCGAATCCCCAGGCAAACCACAATGGATCTAGAGCAGCAAACCTCGATAATAAACCCGGTGCACCACACCGTACTGCCCCCTGTGGGAGGGAAGGAGCCAGAGGTGTGCTGAACAGTCTTAGGAATGGAAACAAGTATGCTAACCCCCCTGAATACCGGAAACTATCGTGAAGGCACAGGGACTCAGGACGTGACGATCCAGTTGCCCCAACTACTCATGCTTAGGCCATGCTTAGAGCCATGAAGAGCTCAGCGAAACCTGCAGGCAATCTGGTGGCGGGGAATGAGCACACTGTGTGAGCCCCACCTTAGCTACGTGTTAAAGGGAAAGGCAGAAACACAACCCATATTTCCTTTGGAACTGGTACAAGGCATTTCTAGCTGCTGCCCGGGGAGGTAGGCAATCCACAGACACCCCAGCACTGGGCCAAAGGGCGAAAGCTCATGCGCCGCTGGATCGATAACAACAACAACAACAACCAACTTGTTTTCTTCCCTATAATTTTCTACTCCTTTGAAAATACATGTGGCTGGAGTGTTGTTTCTGAGAGAGGAAGCTCTGCGTCATGCATTCGATTTATCCATTTCTTTTCGACTAAAAAAAGAAATTTTAAAAATAAAATACGCTCGCCTACAGGCCTAAAGTTTGTGTTCCAATCCGCCTAAAGTTTGTGTTCCAATCCGCATAAAGCCCGTTTTTATAATGATCTTAGCTCCCTGGTCAACCCAGCCTAAAACAGGTAACAATCCTGGGAAGTAAATGCGACCGGCGTGATGTTGATTGACCACATCACACACTGTATGGTGATTGGTGTATAAAATATACGTATAGTACCATATACACGACACGCCTACGGAAGCGGAAAAGGGTCATTTATCTAACCGACGATGACTAACCAGCATTTTTCTTCTCGGTCTTCCTCTGCCTCTTTTTGCCTCTAACTTTCTTCTTTCTATTCTATTTATAAATACAAGGAAAGCAGTTTAACTCTCCCAATGCCCTAAGAAATTGTCTAGCCAGATTTCTTGCTCCGACCCCAAACAAACAAACAAACAAAAGTAATAAAGCCTGTTCAGCTCAGGGTGACAGTCAACAGACAGGGGGATTCAGACAGACATCACGCGTTGTTTGGGATTATAATGATACACGCATTGAAACACAGGACTAGGCTTGTTAAGTATTACAGCTGCAGAGATTCGCCGTTTCGTTCCATTTGACCTGTGGGTCACGACTTTTTTTTACTGGGGTCGCCTAAGGCCATCGCAAAACACATAATTTATGAAGTTATGAAGTAGCAAGTCTGTTCTGTGGCTAAGTCAATGCGAACGCTTCGTAATGCCGGGATGCCGGGTTCGATACCAGCTGCGGGCCATGGGCCTTGCGTTGGTTTCGACAGTGGTATCAAGAAAGCCGACCGTCAAGAAAGCAATGGCAAACTACTGGACGTATATTGCCTAGAGAAACCACACAACAGCCAGGGGCTGTTAGGGTTGGTTCTGCAACGTCCTGTAAGGATATCAAGAAAGCTGACCGTCCAGAAGCAATTGCAAACTATTGGACGTAAATTTGCCTAGAAAAACCACACAACAGTCAGGGGCTGTTGGGGTTGGTTCTGCAACGTCCTGTAAAGGATACGCAACAGAAATAACTGTACGGTTGGGGATCGCCACAACATCAGCAACTGTACTATAGGGTCGCCGTATTAGAAAGGTTAAGAGCCACAGCTCTACATGACCACGATGGTTTTGAAAACACACTTCGATGCGGTCCACAACTGAAGAAGACGCATAAGCACAGCTGGAGTTATGCGTGTAACAAGGGTCGGAAAAAACCCTTTGAACCTCCACCCCCTTTCCCTCACCTCCGACCAAGCACTTTGAAAAATGTTGCGCCCCCCCCTCCTCCCTTAACAGCCTTATAGACCCTTGTGAAAACCAGTGCGCTGAGGCCCCAACGACAAACACAGGAATGCAGGGTAAATAGTTACTTGATAAACACAGATTAGCATTCACCTCCCCCTCCCCCTTCGTCTTAACAGCCTTGTAGGCCCCGTGAAAACCAGTGTGCTGAAGCCCCTGTGAAAACCAGTGTGCTGAGGCTCATGTGAAACCATTGTGCTAAGGCTCCTACGATAAACACACAGGAATGAAATGTCAATGGTTACTTAACAAATACATCTTAACATTCCCACCCCACCCCCATGCGCATATAGTCCCCGGGTCCATGTGTTCAGACGGCTCTTGTGCTCCCATTCGTGTGTAATTAAAAACGGCAACAAAGATAAATCATAATAAACTGTTACTGACCGAAAAAACACAAAAACGTAGAGTAAGATTTAAAAAAAATAATGTATATTTTTGTAAGTTAGCACTTTAAATCTCAAAAGTTTTCTCCTGCTTTGTTTTCAACTGCAAAGCCTTTGATACTAATATTATGCAACACATTTGCTTTTATATATAACCGAGATAAGGTATCCAGTCTGCCTCTTTGCACTGTTCTGATAAGATGTTTATTTTTTTTTTCTTTATACATAGTGGCTCATGGGCCACTCAAACATCCAAGACCTACAACGGATTGCAACGAACCGCCATGCATGGAGAGTCATGACCTCTGCCCTATGTGCCGCACTCGACACAAGAGGAAAGACTAACTAACTAACTAACTAATACATGTATACGACTTTAACGAAGAAAATGAAAACTTTAAGCAGGCTGAAAATGTATGTGGTGTCCCTACCTTTGTGATGCCCTAAGCACGCCCCTGCTGTGCTCAATGGTAAACTCGTCCCAGCTTGTAAAGATAGTGATATGCTTGTTTATTTTTTATATCTATGAAAATTTACAGGACAGCCTATACACGAAAACCGATACTATACACGAGGAGAAAACAAAAGCTGAGTGTCCCAGGCAAGATTCTGTGCGAATCTTTTTTTTTTTTCGTACACTTGTAGATCAGTGATTTTCAACCTTATGCAAATAGCGCTCCCTTGAATATATGTGACAGCGCTCCCCGCTGAACCTTCACAAACTTTTTTTTTAAAATTATTGACACGCGTAATTAAACTGGGCAAAAAACTATAACTCATTATTACAGTAAAAATGAAATTGCTAAATTGCGTGACGCCCCCCTGAAACTTCCTTGCCGGGGGTGGAGGGGGGTGGAGCCGCCCTAGGTTGAAAACCAGTTTATTGTGATACACGACAGGAAAACATCGCTTTCGATTCAAACCACTGGGGAATTTTACGCTCGTCTCCCCACTAGCATATCACCGGTTGTAGGTCAACTCCACTGATAAGTTTGGTTGGACTAGTCTACTGTGGTCAAGGTTATGGGTGTCGCCGTCTGTTGTAGTCTGGTAGTTGCGTTTTTATTTCCGAGAAAGAGGCGGCCTGTGATATAGGTTTTGTCACTCTTTATGGGGAGGTTGTGTGTTAGACCTGGTATCTAAATCTTTTAGAAGTGTTAAAAGCTCTTGCATAGTGAAATAAACAACACGCGGTATAAGCGCGAGTGCGAAATATCCCTGTGATCTTGTGTGACAGTGGGATCGCTCCAGGCCGAACTATGAGAAGTAAGCTGGTCAGTAGGTCGTCCAATCAGAGGCGAGCTAGTGTGTAGCGGTGTGCTAATGGAGAGACGAGCGTAAAATTTACCAAACCACTGTATCTTAAATGAAATCAATAACGGGCTGAGTTAACCGCTACCTTCCAAATAACTCAATAGACAAACATGACACACGATGGTCAAGAAGCAAAGGCGATTTAATTACGTTTTGCAATGCACAATAGACAGCAGAAAGAATCGGAACGTTAAAAGCATTGGAGCAGGTTACTTCACGAACTACTGGCAGCCTGTTGTATGTTTATCCGCATCTTGTCGTGGTCTTCATCGTCATCACCATCATCAACTACAACGTTCATAGCGAAGGACAGTCAGTTGCAATTAGAGTACTTTAATTTTAATACACCCTCTATGATAACAAGATGTTATATGGTATATATTTTAACTTCCAACGATAGGAAGAAATACCGTAAATACCTGAAGGGAAATACATACCTGACGCTCTACCGGGCGACAAAGAACCGTTAAAGGCACGGTTAAGCAAGCATGATTAACTCGCCGACTTTATCAGCAAGGGATACAGGAATGTTTGCGTCCTAAATGAGCCCATACATTGGGACAACCCCATATGAATCGTTACCAATATACACCGATTGCTAGTTTGGCCTTTTTAAGGCCAGATTCGATAAATTTGGAAAATGGTTGGCCTAAAGCAAAAATGTGGCCTTCTGGTTTATCGCCTATGCAACAAAGGAGTTTTTTTTGTCTTCTAAAAATGTGTCATTTTTAACAGCAAAGTGGGTAACCATACATTGTTTAATATATATAAAATATATATATATATATATATATCAACATCTGTGGCTTAGGCGCTGCAAACGGGCTTCACGGGTGCCAGGTTCGATCCCAGCTGCGGGCCTTGCGCGTTGCGTTGGTTCTTAACTGTTTAGTAGGCAAAGGCAAACTACTGGACGTAAATTTCGCCCCCCCCCCCCCCCCCAAAAAACACGTCACAAAATGCTGGGGTTGGTTCTGCAACGACCTGCAAAGGATGCGCAACTAACTTTATATATAATATATACTATACGTATATCTATATATATATAATATAATATATAATATAACCCCCCCCCCCACCCCAAAGTTATACACCTGTTAATTAGGTTAATTAAGAGGAAGAGAGAAAGATGGCGGGTTTTATATGCTAGTGCCATCGATACACCTTCACGACCCTAACGGGTCAAGGGCTTTGTTATGTTATTCCCGCCACCAGCTTTGGAGCGTTTCTTATAATGTGAGCATGAAATCGCAATGTGTTTCCTCCTGGCTTTATCTGGCCTTTTCTATTCAGTCTCTGGCTGATTTCAGGAGAAGAAGAAAAAAAACATTATTTTGCCATACACAAACGTTTCCCAGTGCAGGGCTGCCAATGATGGGTTTTTACCCCCAGATCTGGGTTTTTATTTGACGCCTTGGGTTCAAATTTTGAAATCTGGGTTTAATTAAAAATATACCCTTACATAAAATTGGGTAAATGTTTAGTTTCGTAACTATAAAATTTGTACTTTTCAACAATCTAGGTTTTTAATTTGTTTTTTGTTCTTTGCCTATCTATTGCTTGGGTTTTGGGTCAACTTAACTGGGGTTTTCTTTCAAAAAAATCCCAATGGCAGCCCTGAGTGCAAGGACAACCACTGCGGCTCCAGCTTTAAAGCTGGCTAAAGAGCTAGAGCCGGCGGTGGGACAACCAACAAAGGCCCGATCGGTAGCGAAACAAGAAGCAGAACGGCAGGAAAACACAAGGTGCGCCTTACAAATAAATAGATCAAAGGAAACAATCTACACTGGTGTTATTTTTCTAAGGGATCTAGACAGAGATAGCACGGAACACTAGAAAAACTTATGACAGTGAAATATGTCGGGCGATTGTTTGTCAGGGTGGATAGATCGCGAATGTAAGGCAAGGAGATCGCGCAAGGTTGAACTCCCGCTGCGGTTCTTACGGGAAAGCCCCAATAACGCTGAAATTTGCAAACAGCTGTACAAAGAGATGGTGTATGAAAGTGCCCAACTATGCAAACGTCGAAACAGAATATTGTAAAATACTGACAGAACTAGAAACTAATTCCTCTTTCTACAATGTCAAATGCAAGACACAACTATGTGTGTGGCTTTAGAAGATTCATCGTTCATTTATCAACAGTCGGTGACTCATGCTTTTTTTTCTTCTCGGGTACATGGGTTTATATTCGACGCTCATTCACTCTTTAACTACCAAACACCCCTGTGTGGGTTCCAGGTACCCACTGTTGGGAAAACAAGAATAACGCCAACAAGAATGTCGTAATAGTCGACTAACTGGGGAAGGGGAGGGGGCTTCCTTATAAGTCGGAGTGCCTCTGCCTGAGAAACAAGCAACCAAAAGTCTGCCTACAAATAAGTCCTGCCTGTAAAACAGATGTGCACACAACGATAAGGTTCTGGAACACGTCTAAAGTCCGGAGTGGGGGGAGTGCGGGGGGGGGGGGGGGAGGAGGAACGACAACCAGAACTTTTCGCTAAAGTTTACAGCTGGTCAACATGCTATCTGAATATCTCTGTCAGTTCCCTTTCTTCATCTACTATACCACTGCCCAAATAGGTGTACGACTCCTGGCCTGTAGTAAAAGGTGAGAAAATATGATAAGGAGCGGGGTCTTTGGTATAAAAAGGGTAGTTTTAATTATATGGGTGGAGTAAAAACTGGGTATTTACAGTACACGGGCATTTCTGTGTATTTTGTGATCTGGTGTACCCTTCCGCTATATTAGGCCGGATATTATTGCGTCTACTGTCTATCAATCAATCAATCAGGTGCCGTCTCCAAAATAAAGGTTGGCTGCAATGGATCTCCAACAAGCCCTGTCTCTTGCTCTTGATGTACACTCACTCATACTGCTGTTCGTCCATCTCTTGTTATTCTCCCACTTGTAACGCTGTCTGCCTTTTGCTCGCCTACCTTGAACCTTCTACTGTCTATATACTATCGCATATGCGACACTGACAGTAGCAAATCTTTTTTGACAGAGAGAGAGAGAGAGAGCAGAGACAGAAAGACAGCGACACAGAGAGAGACATAAAGAGAGAGAGAAAGAAAACAAGAGGGCCAGCCTTCCCCCCACTCAACCTAAATAAAAGTTTTCAAATCAGCATCATCCTCCCCTCTAATACACACAACCTCGTTTAGATTCAACCCTGGCCATACCCAGCCTCGCCTGTTTCCATTCTTCCCAACTCTGCCAGAATAATTACTCACCCCAACCTGCCTCTCCGCTGACACTAAACAGGCCAAGACATCTGCACGTTAATAGATCTACACACTGCATAATGAGAGCCACAACATTGTGACCTACCCCCCTCCCCACGTAATAACAAGCTGGGGACTAAGAGGCGCCATGTAACCGTGTATAGTTAGTTCTTTTTCAAGTATTTCTTTATACATTTCAAATTACACTAGCTAAGGAAGGTGCAAATGAAGAACAACCACGTACCAGTCTCTTATCAGCAAAAGAAGAGAATAATCAAATCAATCAGAAAGCCACCAAAACCGACACAAGACGATAACAATTTCACGGACAGACCAGAGCAAGTTATTTTACCCCTTATAACAGGTTACAATCGACTTCGCAGCCACGTGTGCATAGAATTTAAAATCGGCGAATCCGCCGTGTGTACATGTGGACTCGCACCTGAGACAACAGATATGTCCTCTAAGACTATCCCAAATACAACGTATCAAGGCAAAATTTTTATCCAAGAGAAACATTGGTGCAAGTCAAACTTCACGGGTCGCTGAGTGAATTACTGTCGACTTTCTTGATACCACTGTCAAAACCAACGCAAGGCGCATGGCCCGCAGCTGGGATCGAACCCGGCATCCCTTCATAACGAAACGTTTGCATCGACTTAGCCACAGGGCCGACACATTACTATAATCATGCTTTTTCCCTCCGTGTGGGTTTCGGGGCCCAGTTATAAAGAAAACAAAAATAGACCCACCGCCTACCCAAAAGCATGTCGTAAGAGTCGACTAATTGTGAGCTTCTTTCAAAGTCGGAGTGCTTCTGTCTGAGAGGCAAGGAACCAACAGTCTGCTTACAAATTAGGCAGATCTGTAAAACGTATGCACACGCAACACTAAGGTTCTGGAACAGGACTGCACTCCAGAAGTGTATAAACAACCAGAACAGAGTTTACAGCTGGTGAACGCGAAGAAGAAGAAGAACACGCTTTTAACTAGCATGAGGTCCCAGTATGCCCTCCTCTCCGCCTTTTGTCAAGATAATTTGTACAGACGGAAAAGGGGGGGGTGTCAGGGCATTTAAATATTTCCCCTGTGTCGGCGCCCCTGCTACAAAGAAGCCTACATCTTGTCCAGTGACCTCCCCTTAGGGGGGGAGGCAGGGGGGGGGGGAAGGCTTGGGGGAAAGGAGGCATTTTGATACTGACATGATGCTGAGAGGTGAGCGGAAGCCCAGGGCGGTAGGAAATCACCGGTCAAACTTTGCAGTTTCCGGTATGCCTATCACACACACACACATACAAACACATACGCACGCGCACACTTATGATACAGGCAGCCAGTAACATATGCTGGTGGACCAATGTTTGTTTAGTTTCGGCAGCCAGAAGGCGTGAAGTGGCGTTTTTTTTCCTTGTAAACGCATCTGCAAATCAAATGTTCCAGTTGCAGCCTGTGTCTGCGCTACTGCCCGCATTTTGTAAAGGCTGTATAATGTGAAAGTCTGTGCTGCAGTCTGTATATTTTAAAGTCTCTGCTTAAGTGCGCATGCTGCAAAGTGGGGTCTCTATGTCGTGCAGTACGTAAAAGCAGGGAAGGGGCGTTCGGGAAGGGGAGGGTAAGGCTTGTTTCTGTGCGTTGACTAGATCATTCCCCCACCCTCCCACACCAAATATATCCATCTAACACACACACACATATATATATATAAGCCCAAAAAAAACCACACTGGAGGGCAAAGAGATCAAGCAAGAGATCAAGACAACCAGCGATAAAACCCAACAGTTTCAACTAGTGAACAACCAGAGCTAGAGTGAAATTTATAGCAGCCAACCCTGTCCCCGTGTGTGTGTTCCATGGCGTAATGTGGGGGATAAACGCACTGCATCCAGCATGTCGTAGGAGTCATCTAAGGGACAACCAAGCGGCAAGGAACAACAAAGTGCACACAAAAAAGCCACTAAATCGATGGTACACGCAAAACCCAGGCCCTGTCACAAAGCCAAAGCCCAGGGTGGTACGTCGAGTCCTTGTCCATTTTTTTTTTTAACAAACGATAGCCACAGTTGCGTTTACGCGTATGGTCACTATAACTTTCAATTTTTATTTTGCTGACTGTGTCCTCTAATATTTATTTATCGCCTCCTCTTCTATGATCAATACTTGTTAATTTCTTTCTTATGACAAGAACTGGCCGGCGCAAAGGCACTCGCGCGGATTTGATCATTACCAATCATTTACGACTGGTTTCAATTAAGACAAATCAATTAACAGAGCTGGTTCCGAGATACACACACAGAGACAGAGAGAGAGAGAGAGAGAGAGAGAGAGAGAGAGAGAGAGAGAGAGAGAGGGGGGGGGGATAAGACTAACCATAAACTTTAACAGAGATACAGATCACATGAAGTGTGCCTTAAAACAGAGATGCAATTATCCAACAGCTGGCTCTCAAAAGAAAGAGTTGAGTAAGAATTGACATCACAGCACTCGGGGAATTCCCATGCATGCTCCGTCCTCATCTTCAGCAGCCATCGCAGAGTTCCAATACTGATGGTACCGGTCACAATCTGGTTAAAAGTCCATGTTGAGAGAAGAAGCCCAAAGCATGAGACTCCCAACGAAGAGGCATCACCCACAAACCGGACCCAAATATTATGTTAGTTACGTACCCTTTACAGGTTGCAGAACCAACCCCAGCGTTGATGGCTGTCGTGGGTTTTTTCTAGGCAAATGTTACGCTCAGTAGTTTGCCACTGCTTGTGAATGGTCAGCTCTCGGTACCACTGTCGAAACCAACGCAAGACAAACCGTCCACAGCTGGGATCACAACGCCTAAGCCACTGACGCCGCCGACTGGCCACACATGACAATGAAGAATTAATTACCCACTGTTTGGACCCCAACAGGTAGACACAATAATTCCCAGACCGAAAACCCCAACAATAAGACATGTTATCCACGGGCCGGACCCACCCATGACAAAGAATATAATGTATCGACTGAAAACCCCAACAAAGAAACATAATTATCCAAGGCCTCGGCTCCAATAGCTAGACAATCATCAACCTTTATAACACTGGGGCGAGAAGACAAGTACTGTGCTAACGAGGAGTAAGACAAGAGTCAACCCAATTAACCCAAAGCTAATCCAATGCGTGGTGTTTCTTTGAGCTATAATAATAATAATAGATTTTAATCCGGTCGCATTTTATTAATTAGATTTACCGATTGGGGAAAGGAAGGCATTCCTGCTAGAGATATTTATTCAAGATGGGCAGATTAGGCATGCTGTAATCAAGTTATTATGTACCAATCAAAGAGGCTTGTGGAGCATAGTCGATACCCAGTACACACTTCTAGTGTGGAAGCCCAGATTTGAATTCACTGTGAGAATGTCCATTTGTGTGTACTGGTCGCAGGGAGTCTATACATTATCTCGTAAAAGGATGGGGACCTGCTGAGGGACAAAGGAGATAGGGAGAAAATGAGATGAGAAAGAAAACCAGATTACCGCATTCTATGAGACAGCATGAAAGGGGAAGCCATTGTTTAACGTGGGTGGACGACTGGAAATGATGGAATTGAAAGAAATCTCGGTAGGAACGCACGTAAAAACAAGTGACAGAAGATGTGCAAGATGCACCACAGCCGACAATAATGCCGAGGCGGCGAAAGATAACAAAATGTCGTAACCTTATGACTCTAAAACCCGTTAGCGCTTTAGATCCAACGACAATGACGACAGTCGGAACGCAGAGGTACACATATCAGTTAAATATGTTCACAGAAGCCAAATGAAGCATTCACTCCCCGTTCGTGATCTCAGGGTCTTCTTGGCCCTCACCAAATTCACACTTAGCGGCTTTATTGTTGTGCTATCTTAATCAGGTATCCTCGTGTCCACTACATCTTTTTACCCTTCACTTTTTAAGTCCTTTCTGCGGATGATATCTGCAGCAATGAACCTCAAGTAGATTACGTCACCTAAACTATACGATATATATCTGCCACAAGGACGTTTTTTCTTTCTATTCTTTAACCATCTTCATGCATTTTCCAAGGTGTGAAATCGCTGGTCTCACGCCAACCCTACCCAGTAGCCGATTACGACATGTACAGTATCGTCTACCGTTGACGCATTACTATACTCTGCTTCCCTCGTGGGCCCCAGCAACACACAAGACTTGAGTTTATCATTTTTTAAACTACAATGCCAGATTTGCTAACGTAGTTGGTTAAATCCAACGCCGTCTCAGGCCGTGGTTATATCTGACTTCGCGGCGACCGGGTGATGAACTCCTTGTGGTTCAAGTTCAGCCCGGGGGTTGGTGGAAAAGCCACATTTCTCCCAGATTCACGGTTATCTATCATGGAACCAAGACCGAAGGGTTGCTATATCCATAGTTAAAACGATACTGCCCCATTTTGCTACGAAGAACATTTTATTCAAGTTTTAGTCTTCAAACGTTCTCCAGTACAGTTGGCTACCATCACGCGCATGAACACTCCAGGTGCTCTCTCGACATTCAGGAAAACCCATTTCAATGTGTGCAAAATTATTTTTCTGTGTGGGAAAGTGTGACAGTTAAGACCCATACAGTGCTTGGTTGAGATACTAACATGGATCGAGCGAAGAGAAATGTAATTTCGGTTTTATATTACACATAATTAATTTTAATGTCAAATACTTTTTTATTTTACTTATGGCACATCACTTGACACACAAATCATCATGAGGCCTCATATGTTCACGGGACCCTGGGCAAGTACTCTGGGCGGTCGATGCGTTAAGATGACCCTGCCTATAGGCCTCGTTATTCGAAAATCCCACTTTCCCTCTCGCACCTGGATCGACACACCTGGTCATGCTGGCGTAAGGGGTAATGAGCGAGTGGACCAACTGGCAAGCAATGCGCCAACGCATGAAGCAGGGACAGGTGAGATATCATGAATGCCGTACGGACGGGGGTAGTGGATAATGACGAAATCTCTGACAATAACACGATTGCGTGACATGGAAGTAAAGCACGTCTATGTCGCCCTTCGAGGCCGAGATGGGAGACATTATAACCAACTTCTCATGGGAACAGTTAGTAAAAGTACATTAAAGCTGCTGCATCGGAGGACTGAGCACGCATGGGAATGTCCTATCTGCAGTGTCGTCGATTGTGATAACAGAACACAACAACCCTGATCATGATGGGCCACCAAAATGTAGTTCAGCACCGGTGCATCTCACAATGCAATCAAAAGCAAGGACGACAAACAATGACACGATGGCAAGCTAGAAAAGTAGAAAACAGAACGTGCGTTTAACAACACATCTCTACCTTGCTTGTCTCAGCTATGCAACAACAGGGAAATTTCAGAAAGACTATCTTGGGTACGGCCAAGTTTATATAACAGGACGTCAGCGGAGGTAATAACTACCTTTCGGGGGACTCCAAAGACGAACCATGAATCTGAAACCCTAAACACATATATTATCAGCCATCTTACATTCATCACGCCATTGTTATCAGTTGCATGCTGAAGCAAGGTTTATGATCTTCTGGTAGCAATTAACCCCGGTGTGTTATTTCAGCTCTCACTTCGTGATGTGGCATACATTAGCGCAGGTTTCGCTTTCAGACCTTCTTTAGGCGCATTTCTACCGCTTGCACTTTTGTCCGTCTTCGCGCCATTTTCCCTTGTCAGTCTCTTACGAGATACACATGCCTGGTCAAAATAGAAGGAAACATTCGGGAACGCATTGAAGGAAAAACAGGCAATATACCAAGGAGAATGAACCGGTCAGAGGATGGCCTACGAGGCAAACATAAGAAAATTTGGGATAAGAAGAACCACGACAGTCTCGGGGGGGGGGGGGGGGCTACCATAGGGCATGGGAAAACACAGGCAGGAAGAAGCGGCCTAGTACTCTAGGGCCATAAAGCCAGCAAGCTAGCGCATGTACCATAATCTTAGCCACACAAGTGGCGCAAATAAACTAGGCTACATTGAAAGCCAGACCAAGCCACATTTGAGATCTTTTAACAGGATAACATTCTGGGAGCAAGGCAAAGTGTATCTAAAAAAAAGGTAAATGGTGTTGTTGAAAACTGCAAACAGGTGAACAAATCGACCACCCGAGTCATCCGCGAAGTGCATGACAAAAACAGAAAACTATGATACTGGACCTGATAAGTGAGATGACAAAGGAAGAAGGAAAACAAAAACAGGAAGACTGGGTACTTTCTTATTAGCCGATTTCAGGCGGTGGTAGATTAAGCGTATAGTTTTGGTTAGGATTAAGGTTAGATACACACGCACAAACATTTGCCTTGAAAGAAACGTGATTGGGCACAAAAACCACAGAAAACCCGATCTTCTCACCCTCTAAAATACTGGACTGTCCCGTGACGCATGAGTAACACCGAGTAAAGAGAGTTAATGATACAAGTTACAGAATAAATTCAGTACTTAATCACCCCCTCTCCCCGTGTGGGTTCCTGTGCCTTATTAAAGGGAAAACAAGAATAGGGCCAATGCCTACCCAAAAGCATGTCGCAAGAGTCGACTAATTAGGAGCTTCCTTCGAAGTCGGAGTGCATCTGCCTGAGAGGCAAGGAACCAGCAGTTTGCATACAAATTAGTCACATCTGTGCAACACTCAGGTTCTGGAACAGGACTGCAGTCCAGAGGTGGATGAACAACCAGAACTTTCCGCCGGACTTTACAGCCAGCGAACACAAAGAAGAAGCCCCCCCCCCCCCTCCCTTTTATGTCTTGTCATTTCACATTTTGCTGCATCTGAGTTTTATGAACGCCTAGTCAAGCCTAATCCCCTCGAATATCATATTTCACAAGGGCCGTAATGCGACACCAGCAGCCAATAACATTCTAAATGTGCATAAATGTGCCATGAGTCACATGACAAGTACAGCTCAGTGGACCAGTGGTTCCCAACAGGTATTCAGTGGCGTCAAAGGGCTCAACGGGCATTTCCCAGGGGTTCCGGCGCCAGAAGCCCCCCACCCCCAACAAATTTTCAGTGGAAAGAAATAAAAGATTAAAAAATCAAACTGATTTATTTATCTTTGAAAGAACTGTAATATATGATCAAGTTTGGAAAATAGCATGTGCTCTGGTGGTAATTTGCAGTCTTAAAAATTTAACTTCACTGCATGGTTTGCGCATGTGTTTAGATATTTCTTCTCTTTAAAGACCTTACCATATATACCCTCTACTTTCGCAACATTGCCTCTAAACATCATCACCTTGTAAGACATAGGGATAGTTAGGCCTAAGAGGCTCAGCCCCCCCCCCCCCCCCCCCCCAATTCTAATAAGGGTTTTCTGAGTCACATAGTTGGGAGCCTCCCCATCTGGATACCAGAATCCCGTTGTGAGAAAAATAAGAACAGACTCACTGCCTTAGCAACAAGCATGTCGAATAAGTGCAGGCCTCCTTCAAAGTCAGAGGGCACCTGCTTAAGAGGCAAGGAACCAACAATCTGCACACAAATAAGACAGAAGATATGTCACAAGGATGTGCACACAACACTCAGGTTCTGGAACAAGACTGAAGTCCAGAGGTGGATGACAACCAGAATTTTCCTCCGAGTTTAAAGCCACTTAATGCAAAGAAGAAGAGTTGGAAATTATTGCCTATTTTTTAGTCATATGCAAATAGTAGTGTGAGACCGGCTGTTAAGTCCTGAATCACAGGACTATACTACAGAAACCAGCCCACCACAGTGGTCAGTTCTCTTGTGTATTCAGCAAATTTATTCAAAATTAAAAAACCTTCCATTTTAATTCCCCATTCTGCATTGATTATGCTAGCAATGAATCCTCCAAAATACTATGTGAACTGGGCTTCATCTGCTCACTGCCTGGTTTACTAAAATACAAATGATTGTCAGGTAGTGGCCCACTATGACACTCTTTGTGATTTTGAAATGCCATAGGTATTTTCATGTACACAACCTGTAACACAGAATGCCCTTTTCTGAGTTGAGTTGAGTCAAGAATTGACATCACAGCACTCTGGGCATTCCCATGTGTGCTCTGTCTCATCTTCAGCAGCCAGCGCAGAGTTCCAATACTGATGGTATCGGTCACAATCTGGTTATATGACCGTCTTGCCTTTCCTCTAAGCCAACCAGACCCTCTGGTTACACCCAGGTGACCTATTCTTTCCAGGATATAATAATCTTGTTTCTCTACTGATTCTGTTGCGTGTTCCCAAAGGGCCTTGACCACATCTGCCTTGTCATGTGTCAATTCACCACCCAGTGGTGCAGATCCAGCCAATCTATCTGCCTGTTCATTCCCCACTATGCCGACATAGCGTGGAGAAAAGATCCAAAGTATGCTAACTACCTGTGACCTTCCCAATAAGCTTGCCACTCTGCCCGAGGAATCCCTGTCTTCACCTTTCTCAGCATGCCTTCAGAGTCCAATTACAACATGTGTATATATCTTGTTCTCTAGCCACCAGGGAACTGCAGTTACCGCCTCCACCTCTATTCTCATGCTAGATGTTGCGATGTTGTATGCTAGGCTGTCAGGCACGAAAGATGTTTTTTTTTTCTGAGAAGATCAGGTATCCTTCTTCTTTTTAGCATTCACTAGCTGTAAACTCCAGCAGAAAGTTCTGGTTGTTCATCCACTTCTGGACTTCAGTCTTGTTCCAGAACTTGAATTCTGCATGCACATCCGTTTGTACAGACTTGCTTATCTGTATGCAGACTACTGGCTCCTCAACTTTTAAAAAGATGAGCTCTGACTTCGGAGAAAAAAATCCCTAACTAGTTGTCTTTTTCGATAAGCTGACAGTGGTTCTATCCCCCCCCCCCTCCCCATCCCCCACATAGGCCAATGAAACCCATATGGTGCAAGTAGCCAAGAAAAGATCTATCAATGGAATAACTGCAAAGTCCCAACCATTTTCTAGGATTTGAACCTGGAAACAATGCTTTTCTTCTTCTGGGTTTGCCCTCTGTAGGGCAGCTGGCTGGCTGTGTTGTGGCTTGCAGCTAGTCTGCGATACCTGTGTCTTTTGGCTTAACATCATGTCAGGTTTCAGCAAACCCTTAATTAGTTGCCTTTTAGGACATGCTTAAATTATGAGGCACGGAGAGTGCTCGCACACACGCACAAAAACACACACATACTGCAGACGCAAGAACCAATATGATGATGAGTGAAACTCTTCCAGTTTTACTCAATAATCATTTAACCCATGAGTGTATGCTCCGTATGGAAAGGCAAGCATCGTTCTGTACTTGATGCATGACAAGCTTGACGTTGTCAGGGCCTTCTAGGAGCGAGTGAACAGTGCAGAGGCACAAACAGATCAGCGTGGTCTGAGAAGAAGGGCGCTGCAGGGAGTTGACCAGGGGATCACGCCAATGTTTAACACACAAGGATAAGGCAAGACAGATAAACAATCCGATTGTTACTGGTACCCTCAGAATTGGAACTCAACGCTGGCTGTTGAAGACGGGGGGAAAAGTGTTTATGAGAATGTCCCGAGTACTGTTGATTCTTAGTTCAACAATCAACATTTTATTTTAACTAATAATTTACTATGCATTTACAACTTTTTTCTTATTAGTAACAGAAGCTGCTAACCTCAAGCAGAGGTAAAATTACTATTCTAATTTTGCGTTTTAAATATTTACAGGGTCTCCTGGAATTACGACTGAGTTCCAGTCTGACTAACAAGTCATAAGTTGAAATGGTTATAAATCAAATTATATGTGTCAACACTACTGCCAATTTAAACAGGTAATAAAAATTGTACAAAACACATAAATGCAATCTATGTAAGTATAATTATTGTGCATAATGTAAAAAAAATACATAATACATACTTTACTGCATTAGTTCTGGAAACTTCTCTATCCTAACAAAGTAGTTATATTTCTTTATTTACATACTATTATTGATTTCTTTGTGGTCATAAGTGACGATGGTCTAAGTGGAGCAAAAGGTGTCTACATCAAATATGTTGACTTCCCATGTGGGTTACAAGCTCCACTCTGAGAAAAACAAGAACAGACCCAACTGCCTTCCCAAAACAAGCACGTCATTGGATCTGACTAATTTGGGAA